>JAANQP010000077.1:0-95755 GCA_011320165.1 Fusarium protoensiforme
GGGTCCTGATCTCAGGCAGCAGTGTAACGATGGAATCGTTGTCGTCCACCCTGAAGGGCGGTAGGTCGAGAGCAGGATCGTGGGCGGCGGGCTTGAAGGAGGACAAAGCGCCGGCGCCCTTCCACGGGCGACCACGCCGGGCGATGACCGACTTGACCGAACCCGCCTGATGTTTCTCGTCAAGCAGGCGCAAGTGCTCTTCGTCGAGGCGGCCGATGTTATCGATATGTTGCGGCGTGGTTGGGGGCGTGGAAAGTTTTTGGGAGCCGAAACCGAGAGCTTTGAGGCGGGCAGCTAAGCCAGGGGAGGTCTTGCGAATGCCAGCGGGTGGTGGCAGGGGTGAGGTTGGAGTAGGGTCCGTGAGAAGCGCGGTGGTGGTTGTTTTTGTTGTCGCGGCAGGGGTAACCGCGGCGGAGGCGGCAGGAGTCGTGTTTGTGGTGGAAGAAGTGGTGGCAGGCGAGTTGAGAGAAGTTGTCGTCGTGTCGAATGCAGAGGACGAGGAGGTGAGCAAGCTGGAATTGGGATTGGGATCCGGGGCGTGGGTGGAGGAGGGATCAGTCGAGCCGGGGTTGAAGGGCAGGTGAGATAGTTGGCTAGGGACGTCAGCGAATTTCAGCAGGCCGCCCACGGGGGCATCATGGTCCCGGCCGCCGTCGCACTCGTCCTGGCCCACGCCGGCAGATCGGTTAGCCTCAGGGCTTGTCGCAGGAGTTATCAAAAACGGATCAGCCTTTGACGCCCAGTCGCCGTTTTCGACTGCAGGAGTCGTCGCGTTCGAATGGCTGGCGCTCATCTAATCGTTGGAGTTGGCGCCCTCGGAAGGCGAGGGCAACCAGAATTGGCCGGGCCAGGCCAGGTTCAAGCGCGAGCAGGCTCAGGCTCAGGCTCGGGTTCAGGATCAAGTCCAGGGGACCAGCAACCAGGGCTCGACAAGGCCAGGCGCTTGAGATTCGGAAACGATTTTTTCTCTGTTTTCTCCAGATGACAAGACGGGGAAACAGGACAGATTGAACGCCCGTGATGAAACGTGAGAAGCTCGGGGCTTTTGAGCGTTTGCGCGGGGCGAACTCATGCACTGAGAGTCCTCCCTCTTTGTCTCCCTCAAATGTCTTGCCTCCTGTCTTCAGTGCCACGAATCACTTGGGCCCAACCATGTATTATCCACAGTCTATGGTACTGCACGCCCGTTGCAGCAGGAGGCCAGTGCCGGTGCAAGTAATGGACTGACTGACTGACTGGATGAACGCACGCTCACTCGCATACACATACAGGATGCGATGGATGGGATGGGAGCCGCTGTCAGCCAGTGGAGATAACAGCCAAGGTCTGAGGGTCACTGGGTGGCCACTGAGTGGGAAATGCAGCGCAGGCTGCCGCCGCGATTGGAGGTGGGCGCCCTGCGAAAAGCCCAGCAGCCTCCTGCAGGAGACAGTCGCAATGGCTGCCGCGAGAGGCTGGGCTCCCTGTCGGAGCTGTGATGAGCAGTCAAATGTGCCTTCCTGGGTAGAGTAGGAGCTGCAGGCCTGGGTTGGAGCACCTCCTAGACGGATAAGAATGATGGCGCAAACCGTGTCGGCAACGCAGATGGGTTGCGAGAGAAATCTTTGGATGATAGGCAATAGAAGGTGCCCTCGTCAAACGTCGTCGCCCAGAAGGGACAAGAAAAAAGTAAGGCCGTGGAAGCAACGCGAGCGTATGATGCAGCCCTCTCATCAAATGCTCGCAGTATCATCCGATGGGTCAAAGGGACCGATGCGTCTCTGGCGGGGACAAAAAAGGGGGAGGGTTTCGGAGGGAGAAAGCCGGAATGAGGAGAATGAGACGCGGCAAAGATTGGCTGGCTGCATGAAAGTGTGAGAGGTCGTAATTGAGCACACGAGGAAGAAAAAAAAAAGAAGTCAAAAAGAAAGAAAAAGTTGGGAAATTCGACTGAGAAGCTGGCCGAGGCCTCTTAGATGAGGAGTCCCAAATTGGAAGGGTAGGAGGCAATGGACGGAAGGCAAGGCCCAAAGTACGGGGTGCAACTTTCTTGCGCAAGACCGGACAAGGGCGGCTTTCGGCTTTGACGTAGGAACTTGAGCCGAGAAAGATGAAAAAAAGAGACTGGACTTGATCTGGCAGAAGATTTGTTCTATTATTTAGATCTGCTAATGGAAGAAGCCGTCTAAACGTTACGAGGCACACACGGAAGTAACCAACGGGTGGACTAACAAGTGCACCAGGCAACGTCCACCCATCATGATATCCATCCATCCATCCATCCATATCCATCCGGCGCCGCACCGCGCCGCGCCGCGCCGCGCCGCGCAACACGGGGATGGAATTAATTATTACACTCGCCCAGATTGACGGGCAGAGACGGGGGATATCTACCGGGGGATCGGGCCCAGATGGATCTTTTCGTTTCTCGAGATGGCCTCTGATTTGGCCGACCTCTTGATGAACTGACGGCCCTCCCTGGTCGCTGATCTCGCCTAACCAGAGTCCGGCCTCAACTTAGAGCACCACGCGCGACTAGCGTTGCTCCCATGCCCAGGTGCCGGATAATGCAGGCCATCGCAGGTTATGCCTTTTTGGAGACGGCAGATGGGTATGCGCATTTCGGATGGGGAGAGGGCAAGCCGCATTATCGATAGTCTACTCCGTATGAATTCGGACCATGGTTGGTTGCACAGGCGCTGCTACTGGCTGATAAGATTCTGGCGACGAGCGAAGATATGAGACCAGATATGGGCAAGGAAGAGGCAACCAGTGAGGCAGCTGTCAGCTTTCTGTCAACTGCTTAAAGTTAGGCCTAGATCGCCTTGGCCTTGTGGCCTGGGTGGGCTTTAAAAATAGCCTCACAGGAGTGCTGAGCCTCCAGGCTATTCTCTCGGGCAGAAGCTCATGATACGAGCTCCCTGTGGATGCCAGACGAATGCCGAGGCTCTAGATCCTTGGGTAGTTAACCTCGTGCATACAAAAGAGCTGGTCAACCTTGGGGAAATAGACGGATGGACCTCCGTTGAGTGGACCAGAGGGGGAGCAAAGCAGCACCAAGGCCACTACACGGCCGGAGCTCGCACGTGTCGACCCAGCAGATCAACGATAACACGATCATTTATCCCACACTTCTCTTTCTCGTCTCGAGCTAGAAGCATCGAACACTGTCCTTTGCAATCCAGATGCAACCTGACCAGAGCTTCAACGGGAGCTCCGAGCTTGGCCCCCCAGGAGCTCCAGCCAACCGCGTGGCTTGCATGAAAGTCCAATCACGGAGGAATTTCCCTCGGAGCCGGGATCTGACCCGGGGATGGGATTCAAGATGCCTTGCCTGCGGACACGGAGCGAAGCGGCAGGTAGGTATTCCCTGATGGGATCGATCATGGAGGAATTTCTCTGTTGCTGCTGAAAATATGTCTGAAACTTTGTCCCATGAGGATTAGACCTAGCGATTGACATGACAACCGAGACATGAGGGGCGGCGGCGGCAGCGGGAGAGAAACGTAGCAGATTCCAATCAATCTGGAGGAAATTAGAGAGCAACCAGCCTAGCTTTCTGACTGGCCCAGTCTGACTTTGGAGATGGAGTCTCTCAGATCGCAGATAGTGAGCCAGCAGGTTGCCCTAGGATATGACACGGCTCTCAGACAAGCCTGTGTCTGTGTCGTCAACGCCAGGCGCTCGCTGCAATAAAGAGCCTCCCCCGTCGTCGCCCATGACGTTGAATGCTTTGACGACTCCATCTATTCATCCCTGCCCATCTCACGCCCCGTGCATCATCTCTTGTGGTTTTGGACGTTGCGCTACTGCACGAGTTGTTTGGCTGGGAGAAGCTATCTACCTCGTGCATTACATAGTAGCCGTGAGCCCCCCCCTGGCCAGTCGAATCCGCCTCTCAACGGTCTTGGTTCTCATTGAGTTGCAGGACCTATTTGGCTTGTCTTGTCGTCGATCACCTCCTCTCTTGTTCAAGCCATTGTTTTTCATTTTCTCCCCCCCTTGTTGAACTGAACCAACTGACGCGCCTCTGAAGAGAAAAAAAGAGGCCCATCCATGTTCACCAGAACAGAAGAGGACAGGCACACGCTGATGCATGCTGCATCCATCTCTTGTTTAGCTTCAACGTCTCGCTAACAGGCATTTAAAAGTCTCCCCCTCTGACTATCCTCTCTGTCCTCTACCGACTTTTCCAAAACGAAACCCTGACATCACATCACCTTCTGGAACCCAATTCCTCTCCCGATCCTTGCTAATCGTTAGCCCTCTGGTTCCGCCAATCCTCGCACACTTCCCCCGCTGTTCCAACGAACGGACGCGAAGTAATTTCACCCTTGTCAAGTCCCGAGGCCTGTCCCGCCAACCAGCCCGGTCAGCCTGGAACCGTCGCCCCATCACCAAAGAACCCCTGGAAATAATCCATCCATCCCATCCCGTTCATCCACCATCCCGTCCATTCGTTCGTTCGTTGTATTACCCCTTCGATTTGTGCTCTCTTTCACTCTCCCCCCCTCTGCCTCTGTCCCTCGCAGACAGAGCTCGACTTTAAACCTTCCCCTCCCTTGTCTCGCTGCCATTTTCCTTCTCGCTGCCCCTCGATTGCTGTTGCTTCCACTGGCGTGATCGCTAGCTACAGTGCCAGTGCCATTCAAGCTCCTGAAGCTGCCCGCCCGTTGCTGTGGAACCTCATCTGTCGTGTTTGGATTGTGCATCTGTGTAAGTGCAGATCATCATTCACGGCACCGCACACCACTGTCAACAAGCATTACCGCCCAGGCCGACATTCAGCGTTGATCACGCGGGGATAATACTGTTGGACGACTCTGAGAGATACTCGATAAACCAACCATCAACTCGCCTTGGCTCGGCATCCCTTTCATCACCAAGACATGATGGCCAACCACCAGACTCCATCCTTCCGCTGCGACTCGCCGCCTCCGGATGCGCTGCCAACGCCCGCCATCGGCGCGTGTCCGGAGCTCTCTCGCTGCTTGTCCACCACCTCGTCATGGTCTCACGGCTCCAGCACCGACGCTGCTTCCCGTGACTCCCTCGGGAACGAGCCCTACTCCCGCCACTCCACCGGCAGCCTCCTCAGTCACCGACGCTCCGACATCTCGACCTCCCGACACTCGAGCTACAGCTTCGATGGCCGGAGTCGCCGCCGCGGATACATGCGGCCCCAAGGTACCGACTTTGCCGCCAGCGCTCGTTCCCGCGAGAGTGTCATGAGTCTGGGCAGCATCGCGCATCTCCAGTATTACTTTGCCCGGACAGGCCTACTCGACGGCAAGGGTGGCCAGCTGGCTAGGAAGAAGCAGCCGCACCGGGCAACCCTCGATCTCTCGGCTCTGGATACCAGTGGCACCCTTCCCAAGATTGTGGGATCCGATGTCGACTCCTCCTATGCCTCCACTGGCAGCAGCCCTGACTTTGGAGCTCAGGGTTTCGGCACAGATCTTGTCGAGTCTCCGATCGAGGAGATGGACGACTACTATGATGATACCTTCAGCGAGCCTGGGGACATGCTCCCTCCCACCGTGAGCACCTATCACCACCGCGAAAAGGTGGTCCCCAAGCCGCCCACCATTTTGGAACTCAAGTCCGAACTCGAGCAGACACTGCGCGACGCAAGAGAGGCATTGAAGGAGGCACAGGAGCGGAGGGCTGGCACTTATCAGGTGTCAACCAACGCACCCAAATACCCCAACATGCCTTCAGAGAACTCCCAAGGATGGTTCGAACTCCAGGGCATGCACATGCTCGACGTTGTGACTCTGGCCATCCGCGCCGCCAAGATGTACTACACGGCCCACGAGCTGCCCGACCGCCTCGACTCTATAAAGCCCGAGAAGCAGGTCAGGGCCGACCTCTTGGCCGTCATGGAGGTGCTGAAGCAGATGGCCACCCGGAATTTCAAGGATGGCATGAGAGAGGACGAGATCAAGACCATGAACACGTGGGTCGACAGCGTGTTTAGCATCCTCAAGCAGGAGCAGGAGATCGAGGATGCAGAGAGTGCCGAGCGGGATGGCTGGACATGGCTCAAGGGCGACTGGACCGGCCGCGAGTATGAGCGAGAGCGAGCATTCCTCTTGTCCATGGACACGACGGCAGACCCTCTGCCCGAATGGACGCCCATGTCGCCCACGGCCGAGAAGCCGACGCCTTTCCTCGAGAGCATGCAGAACGGCCTACGACTGGTCAAGCTGCACAATGCCGCGGTACACAAGTCGCGGCGGCGCTGGGGCGCTATCCCGACCTTCCACACCGACACTCAGAAGCCCTACCGCAGCGCCGACAACCTGCGCTACTGGGTCAAGGCCGCCGAGCTACGCTTCGAGGTCATGCTGACCGTCGACGCCCTCGGGGTCGTCTACAACACGTCACCAAAGGTCTGGGTAGACTTTGAGGCGGCCCTGCTCAAGTGGTGCCGCCACGTACGCGAAGAGATCGCCAAGGGGCTAGAATCATGACAACTTATGCCAACACAAGTGAACTGGCAATAATGATTGGACGTTGGGGGGCTTAACTGGAGTTTCTTGGCTTTATATTATTCCCTTGATTATCTCGTTTCTATTTCTTCTGGAAGGGACATGGCTCGAAATTGCATATTACAGCAGCGAAAAAAAACCCAAGACTACGCGCGAGACTTACACCAACCACCCACCTTTTTACCGTCGTCACGAAAGCGCTTTGGAGCATTCTATTCACTTTTTAACTTGGGCCTGGAGAATCCGGCCCCTTGAAACCCCTCTACATTCTAGCATATACCCATTTGCATACGCCTAGCGCAGATGAAGAAGATTCACTTTGTTCAGCTTCAAATAGACTGAATAGACACGTTACAATGTCATGTTGGAGATTTCCTTTGTATTTATTCTTAGAGGATAGCATCACGTTTATTAGTCCAACGTCAGTCAAGTCACATTTTTCCTTTATGAGAGTGATAATATATATATAATATTTTTCCAATTTTTTCCAACTATATAATACCAATCCAATATCAAAGAGTCGTTAACTATTATGCCGTGCCAATATCAAACAAACAAACCAACCCAGGTATATGCAAAACCATCAAAACACTCAAGGATATCTTTGTTCGTCTTGTTGCCTGTCTAATGTCACCATTCCCTTTTTTACTCGATGTCCACCTTGCGAATCTCAGTCCACTCCCTCTCAGCCTTGGGAACCGTGATGACCAGGACACCGTCCTCCATCTTGGCCGTGATGCCAAGGCTGTCAATCTCGTCACGCTCCTCGACTCCCTCGGGAGGGAGCGCCACGTTGCGCTCAAACAGGCCGACCTTTCTCTCGCCCGTGGAGAGCGTGTTCAGGAACTCTTCATCGCCGGGGCGGTGGACGACACCGGCAATGTTGAGCAGGCTGCGGTCGGCGTCCCAGTTGACGCCAATGTCTTCCTTCTTGGCGCCGGGAAGCGCGACGTGTAGCACGTAGGCCCTCTCCGTGTTGAAGATGTCGACGGGGGGAGTGAAAGAGTCCGAGTCGTTCTGGCTCTGGTTGTCCTGGAAGCGCTGGGCCTGCTCGCGAAGGTTGCGGAAGAAGGGGTGGCCGGCCCAGCCGCGGAAGAGGCCGGCAAAGTCAAAGGGGCCGCCCTGGCCGGGATACGGAGGAGGAGGAGGATGAGGTCCGGGTCCGTGGTGAGGACCGCGAGGGCCGTGAGGGAAACCGCCTCGTCCTCCGCGACCGCATCGACCACCCCGGGGACCGCCACGTCCACGGCCTCGACCGAAGCCCTGAGGGCGTCGACCGCATTGATTCTCGTCAGGGACGACTTCCTCGGGATCAGGGGCATCGGCAGCCATGGTGTCGGGAGATTCGCTCTTCTCGTTGTTGGGGTTGTTGGCATCTCGCTCTACGTCTGTGGTTGAGGACTCGCCCTCGGAGCGATGGTGCTCGTGGTGGCCGTGGGGACGATCCCAGGGGCCAGCGCCCTGGTACCAAGGACCCCATACGAAGCCATCGGCCTCGGGGGGTGGAGGAGGACCGCGAGGACCAGGTCCATGAGGGCCAGGGAAGCCGTGAGGACCTCCGTGAGGGCCAGGACCACCAGGTCCCCCGGGTCCTCCAAAGGGATAACCGGCCATGAAGGGGAAGTGAGAGGCAGAGTTGTGATCAACTCCGCGGCCAGGTCCCTGATTGGGATCGAACGCCTGGACAAAGTCCCAGAAGGGCATGGAGTAAGGTTGCTGGCTCGGGCTCATGATTACTTGTCTTGCCTTGTTGTGTGTGGTAGATGTGAAGGAGAAGTGCTGTTGTTGTTGTTGTTGTTGTTGTTGTTGTTGTTGTTGTTGAAAAGCTGTCAGATCAGTGAATGATGTGAGTGAAGCTGGAGATGGAAATATGTTCCAACACGGTCAGGCGTGTCACTTATATACTCCCTCTCACCTTGTCTTCCACATACGGCAAATACAGTACACTTCTGGCAAGGGGGGGCGATTTCACACACGTAACCGTCGCCGTAACCTGAACTCCAGGCAGAGAGAGTGGTAGGGCTGGCACACTTGCGCAAGTCATCGAACCACACAGAGGGTAAAGGAACACCACACAAGTCCGCACACCATCTCGGAGGTAGGAAAAAAAAGACGGTCAGGTCGGGCAAAACTCTTCGCCGCGCGTCCAATCCTCACCTCGCCTTCGGGGTCCGGGGGTCACGATGATCGGTCGGTCCCGAGAGGTGGACGGCCAGCAGCGCCAATTGGCGCGGGGGACTCTACCTCACGTGCCGGGAAGCATCTGCCCACCTTGATTGATTCGGCCCCGAGGAGGGCTAGAGGTCTCCATTGCTGGAATTTGCCCCCTGTAGCAGAGAATGGATGGATTGAACAAAAGCCCGAACACCAAAAAGACGGTTGTGGAAAGGCACCCGAGGTGCTGAGTCATTGGAATTGGCGCCTGTCCCGCCGTCGCCACATCAAGTCTGCCAGACAGCCGCGCGGCTTTGATACAGTATCGTCAACCTCGGGCTTCCTCGTAACACCGGCCGAATAAAGTTGGATTATCAAGAATTAAGCGATTCTCCGCGTTTCCCAATGACTCGAATCCAAGCCTTGACGTGTTGTTGTGGTGCCTGGTATTGCGTTGCCCTGGTCACTTACACGACAAGCCTACGTCACCAGAGTATTGACGTACGCAGTCTACTCACACTTGAATATCAAAAATGATGGTGGAATGTTCTTTGTTTGTTTAATATTCTGGTATTTCTCGATAGATAGGATTCTCCCTTAGTGCAAGACATCGAATAACACAACGCACCTTGAAGCTGCTTCATCCGCTCGCTCTACTGCTCGAGCAACCACTTCAGACCTTCCACGACATCTTCCTGACGCTTGCTGCTAATCTCGAGCTCTGGAAAGAGAGCCCAAAACGCATGAGGCAAACCTGGGTATATGTGAATCTTAGTAGGCACCCCATCGTCCTTGTAGACCTGCTCAAGCACAAGACTGCAATCCCTCACTGGGTCCAGCCCACAGACCTGGAAGTAGGTCTTGGGTTGGCCGACGTGAGTGGGAAAGGCGACAGGGAATGCTAGAGGGCTCGCCTGATCGGGCCTGTACTTGGCTGCCACACCCGTTAGTGATTTGTTGCGAGACTTTGGGGTAAATGCCTACAGTGAACAAACTTGATCGACTCTGTGCTGAACATGGGTGCATTGGCGTTCTGCTCCTTGCTGAAGAAGTGGTCCTTGTACTTTTCAGGGACCGTTTCTTCGTTGACTCCAGAGGTAATGGGCGCATAGACGCCGGTCAGAGGAGGCTTCATTTCGGCGTCGCGGCAGAGGTGGGAGACAGCTAGAGACATGTCGGCCCCAGAGCTGGTACCACCGATGATGAAGCCCTTGACAGGGTCGATCCCCAGCTTGCTCACATTCTTGGCTATCTGTTTCCCTCAGCATGCCATTTTCTCGTGGGGTCTTAACAGTACTCACCCAATTGGTAGCATCAAAGGCGTCCTCGATGGCCTGGGGGAAAGGATGTTCCGGTGCGTGGCGGAAATCAACATTAACAGCGACGCCTCCAAGATTGGTAAATGTAGCACAGAGTCCGGCTTCGGTGTCGAGATCGCCCAGCATAAACCCGCCGCCGTGGAACACGATGATGCCAGGGCAGCCATCGGAGGGGGAGCCCTTGGGAGTGTATACTCGAGCATCAACTTCATGGCCATCCCTGAGTGGGATCTTGATGTCCTCTATGTGGTAAGATAGAGAGTCGGGGTCAGGCTTGGGCCGTGCCTGGCGGACCTGGGCCATTATCTCCCGGATACCATCGAGATCGGTATCCATGTTCCAAGCATTGAGCATTGGGTTGTAACATCTCACAATCTTGATGACGGTCAGTAGCCTAGCCTCGTTTACACGGGAGCGATGGTAGACTGACTGGCTCAAACTCGGGGTGAACCTCGCCAAGTGCACGGGTCTCTTCAATGGTGAGCATGATGGAGGAATTGTGTCCCAATTGGGTATTTTTGGATAGGACAACTCGAGTGGTAGGTTTTGAATGCAACAATAACAATAGCGACGGAATGTGTATGTATGTATCAAAGTCAAGGTGACCCCTTCGTCTAATGAATGCATCAACCAACATAGGTGGACCAGACTACGCGTTACAACTGTATGTAAGCACACTTCGATCTAGCGTAAACCTGTGATTGGACCAGACTACGTCTGCCATTCTCGTGTCAATCAATGTCAACACATAATATCAGAATAGACAGAGATTCATCCAATGTGCAACCAGCTGACCAAAAGGAAATAATTCAACGGTGACAACGTCTGTTGTTACCGGGTTAAGTCCGACGCCGCCAAGTGACGGGCTGGACCCTTGCGCATCCGGAAGACACCGGCCCCACCATCGGCAACCACCTCGAAGACGTTTTCCCCAGACTTGAAGATGAATAATGGCCAATGCCTCGTCTCAGGGTTGATATGCTTAGCTCTATTCGACGGATGATAGTAACTGGTAGCAATGAAGGACCCTTCGATATATGTGCCTCGATGTCTCTAGTAGAAATCTCGAAATGACGTCAGCGAGCAAGTTGATTCTTTCACGAAGTCGTCGCGACGCCACGTGAGCCCGACGACAAATGATTGGTCATCCAGCAAGCTTAGAAATCTGCTCGTCCTGGGAGCGCATTTCGCCATTGAAAAAAAGGTATGGCCTGCTAAGCCCGACCCGAACAGCCCTACTTACACCCATAGCTGCCTGTCTAACCGGCCGGCCGATCCCTTCTTTTCCTCAGATACAGACACAAACCAGTCAAGATGGGAGCTTCACAATCGACACCTTCTGCCCCTTCGCCGGTAGCTGTCGCAAAGCCGAGCGCAGTCGCCTGTACGGACAAACCCCTGCTCCGGGAAACTGGATCCCGCTAACTCACTGTGCTAGCTACGAACACCACCGCCGCTGCCGACAAACCCAAGGTGAGAGCTTCCAACCTCCTTGAGATGCGCCCTCCCGCCCTCAATCGCAATACTGACGCCTCAACTCGATAGCCCTGCTGCGTGTGCAAGGAGGAAAAGTCGAAGCGAGACGAGTGCATGCTCTTCTCCAACGCAAAGGACCCGGCCGAGGACTGCAAGTCGCTGGTGGAGCAGTACCGCACATGCATGTCGGGATACGGATTCCAGGTTTAAAAGAATAGACGGGCACCATCGGTCATAGAGGCCATGTACAATACATTGTAGACATACGGGCAATCCATTCGGCAATTCCTCTCTCTGGTTCAAAATGAAAATGCTTCTCGGGTGGTGGCGTGATGTGCCGCTTAGGCGCGGATACGGCGCATATCCAGCATCTGATTACGGAACCTTCTGATATCTCCCAGAAAAGGGATTGACGTTGCTAAAGCTGTCGGGAAGACCTCGGTGTACAATTGATTCGAGAATTGCTCGATGTAACAAGCACCAATGCCTTCATGCTTGAGAAATCCAGTCTCAAGATCCGCGATGGCTTCCTCCACCTCGCGTCCAGGTCATGACTACATGCACATATGGCAATCATCTGGCTTGCTTCATATCCTTCTCCCTCCCACGAAAGCCTGCCTTCATCATGTCTTCAACCTCTCGAGTTGTAGAGTTGACTTTTGAAACAAGCGTTTCCATCCGCTGCTCGATCTCCTTTCTGCGCTCAACGGCCTCGACGATCTTCATGACGGATGCAGCGCCGGCGTCAACTCTTCTTCCAGTCAGCCTTGTTCTTAACCCGAGGTTGGTGATTTCAGCATAGACTTACTGCTTTGAGCGCCGTTCTTTCTGGTACGCGACGACACGGCTGCGTAACTCCTCCATAGCTGTCGCCGAGTCTTCTACCAAGGCACCCAAGCGCTCATCACGGTCTCTCTTCAGCTGTATACATCTTAGTATATACCAATGCTACCCACTTGAATCATAATTCTGACCTGAAAGAGACGCTGCTGCGCTTGCATAGCAATGAAGCTAGGGTCATTTTCGTCGTTGCTTGAGTAATTGGAATCGTCATCCGCAGCCATGGTGTAAAGGGGCAGAGTCCCAAGTCCTTGCAAGAAAAGAACTAAAGTAACACTCTCTTAAGGTTTTAAAGGTCAGCCGTCTTGTAGTTGAGCGAAAGCAGAAGATTTATCGAGCGTTGTGTTGTTGTTGAGTGACAGTTCCAAAGGGTGATATACTCTAACCTGCGATTATGGCAGGAGCGGCCTCTGTTGCGCCTGCCGACTACAATAACTCCTCATGAGCAAACAACACTTGACACTTCAGCTCATAAACTCAAAAACACACCAAGACTTCACCTGCAATATACAGAATCGTAAATACTTTTAGCAGACTCATGCCCCATTTTGGTATTCTCATACAACCCAAGGCAGAACCCTGCTGGAGGGATATCTCACTCTATCTGGTCAAAGCAATGTCGTCTATCCGCAGAATCATCTTCACAGTCTCGGCCGCCAGCTCGATCGCACTTGTGCTAACGAGGAGGGGCTGCAGAACGTTCTCCTTGGAGATGTTGGTGTTGACACCTCCCGACTTGATACTGACTCCTGCGTTCTTCTCGCCCATCTCGTGTCGGTGTCGCAGCTCCGTCACCACCTTGATACTGTTGAGGCCAGCGTTCTCGGCCAGCGTGGTGGGGATCACCTCCATGGCATCCGCAAAAGCCTTCCAGCAGATGGCCTCGGTGCCCGTCAAGCTGCGCGCTTGCTTGGAGAGCTGTGCGGCAATCTCGATTTCAGGGGCACCACCACCAGCGATGAGAGCCTTCTTCTTCACCAGACAGCGCACAACGCAGAGCGCATCGTGCAGACTTCGCTCCGCCTCCTCCAGAATCAGAGAGTTGGCACCTCGCACCACCACCGAGACAGTCTTGCCGACCGACTTGGTGCCCGTAACCTTGACCATGCGCGATCCCGAAGACTGTACCTCCTCCACGAGATCAGCATAGCCCAGCTTGTCCTCAGTAAAAGAGTCGACATCAGCGATAGGCTTGCAGCCAGTGGACTTGCAAATGAACTCGACTTCATCGCGCTCAATGTCCTTGACAGCGAGGATGCCGAGCTTGGCCAAAAAGTGTAGTGATAGGTCGTTGACGGCGTCACGGAGGATAGACTTCTGGATCAGCAGGACGTTGCACTTGGCCTTCTTGATCTTCTTGGCCATGTTCAACAGGTATAATCGCTCCTCCTTAACAATCTTATCCATCTGTCGGTAGTCGTTGACCTGGATAGTGTTTTCCATCTGCCAAGTGTTAGCATGATTTCCTACCCGCATCAAGGAAGCGCACGTACATCAGGCTTGGGGGGGCTCAGCTGGAACTGGATCAGACCAATCTTTGCCTTCTCCATACGAACTGGGCCACCAGCGTTCTTGAGCACAGGCTGGGTAAGAACCAGACCATCGACAAGCTCGCTGTCCTCGATCGTTCCTCCAACTCGCTTGACGATTCGGATGTTGTTGAGATCGACATTCTCGGCGGTCTTGAGGTCGATAGTCTTTGTGACAGAGTTGACGGCCATGGGACCAAGCAGGTTCGAGTACTGCGACACAATCTTGGACGACAGCGAGGTGTTGGCGGCCTGGAGAAGAGAGGCGGTATCGGTGAGGGCGATGGGCAGGGACATTTCGTGGAGGACCTCGACGGCGGCGGCGGCAGCTCGCTGGAAGGACTCGGAAATAACTGAGGGATGGATACCCTTGGAGAGAAGTCGGTCGGCGGCACCGAGAAGACTTCCGCAGATGACGACGACAGAGGTAGTACCGTCACCAGCTTCCACATCCTGAGCGCCCGAAAGGTTGACCAGCATCTTTGCTGTGGGGTGCATGACCGACATGCTCTTGAGCATGGTGTTTCCATCGTTTGTGATAATGGTCTCGCCCTTTCCACCACGGATCATCTTGTCCATTCCTCGAGGACCGAGAGAGGTTCTGATAGCATCGGCGACAGCTATGGGACGGTCAGCATGAAAGAGACCCTGAGACGGACCGAGGGCGCCGTACCTCGAGCGGCGACGATGTTGGAGGAGCGCACCGCCATGGGCTTCTCCTTATCCTATCGACATAGTCAGCGGGGAGCTCAAAAGCTTGGTGGAAGCTCTGCATACACGAAAAGTAGCATTGCTGGCGCCACCCGCTGTAAGGGCTGGAGCTGCGGCCGGGGCAGACATTTTGAAAACGAGTTGGCGGTGCCAGGAATCCTCAAGACAAAACGAGAGATGTTGATGGCGGGGCTTTTGAAGGAACACGACTTCGCAGAATCCAGCAGCCTTGACAATGTCCCACCTCCCTAGGTAGGCTGCCCTACTCCGCCATAGGAATTGTCACCCAGAAATTTTGGATCGGGGGTACAGATCCTCCAGCTCCGAGGGGTTACTCGGTCTAGCTTGTTGTGGTTTAGCGGTGCAGCAGCCTCATGGTGTGGGTCCGTGCTTCAAGCTCAAGGCAACTCACAGATTACGGAAGGCCCTCACTGACACCTCCATCCCCAAACAACCACGACGTCGACAACAACCCATCAACCTCTCCTCTTCTCCTCACCACCAACAACACCCCCCGCACCCCCACCGCATACGATCCCCGATCTCGCATAATTACACACCAGATCTGTCAGACCTGCGGAGTTCATCATGGTGCGTCATTGCGCGCCCTCGCAAGCTTGTTTGCCTACTGACAGCTCCAGCCTTCCGCAACCGGTCAAAACTGGGAGAAGTACCAGAAGAACTTCGCCGACGATGAGGTAGAAGAGAAGAAGATCACCCCTCTAACAGACGAGTACGAAGGACGCGCCTACAATTACAACCCGCTCTGGGATGGCTAACGCTTGACAGGGACATTCAGGTCCTCAAGACCTACGGAGCTGCGCCCTACGGAACATCCCTCAAGAAGCTGGAGAAGCAGATCAAGGAGAAGCAACAAAGTGTCGATGAGAAGATCGGCGTCAAGGTTGGATCACCAGTCTGTTTCCCACCAGCAATTCTAACTCTCAACAGGAATCCGACACAGGACTTGCACCACCACATCTATGGGATGTCGCCGCCGACCGTCAACGAATGTCCGAGGAGCAGCCCTTCCAGGTTGCGCGGTGTACAAAGATCATTGCCGATGAAAAGGGCGATGAGTCCAAGAGCAAATACGTCATCAACGTGAAGCAAATCGCCAAGTTCGTTGTCCAGCTTGGTGACCGGGTCAGTCCCACAGATATCGAGGAGGGCATGCGGGTTGGTGTCGACCGCAACAAGTACCAGATCATGCTTCCCTTGCCGCCCAAGATCGACGCCAGTGTCACCATGATGACTGTGGAGGAGAAGCCTGATGTCACTTATGGCGATGTCGGTGGCTGCAAGGAGCAGGTTGAGAAGCTGCGAGAAGTCGTCGAGATGCCCCTGCTATCTCCCGAGCGTTTCGTGAACCTCGGTATTGATCCTCCCAAGGGCGCGCTGCTCTATGGTCCTCCTGGAACCGGCAAGACCCTCTGTGCCCGAGCTGTCGCCAACCGAACAGACGCCACCTTTATCCGAGTCATTGGTAGCGAGCTGGTCCAGAAGTACGTCGGTGAGGGTGCAAGGATGGTTCGAGAGCTGTTCGAGATGGCGCGGACAAAGAAGGCTTGCATCATCTTCTTCGACGAGATTGACGCTATCGGCGGTGCTCGATTCGATGATGGTGCTGGTGGAGACAACGAGGTCCAGCGAACTATGCTGGAGCTGATTACACAGCTTGACGGTTTCGATGCACGAGGAAACATCAAGGTCATGTTTGCCACCAACAGACCCTCGACCCTGGATCCTGCTCTGATGCGACCGGGTCGTATTGACCGAAAGATCGAGTTCTCGCTGCCCGACCTCGAGGGTCGAGCCAACATTCTGCGCATCCACGCCAAGAGTATGTCTGTCGAGCGCGACATCCGTTGGGAGCTCATCTCTCGTCTGTGCCCCAACGCGACGGGTGCCGAGCTGCGCAGTGTGTGCACTGAGGCCGGTATGTTTGCCATCCGGGCGAGGAGAAAGGTTGCATCAGAGAAGGACTTCCTCAGCGCGGTGGACAAGGTCATCAAGGGCAACCTCAAGTTTAACTCGACGGCGACGTACATGCAGTACAACTAAGGTAGACATTGGGCAGCGGTGTAATTTAATGCGGTGTATGAGTAAAGGGCAATTGGATGGGCGGGATTATAGACGCACCACAATGAACAAGTTGCTTTTACAAGCAGTACGCCATCTTTTGGGTCTTGCTCTGAGGTTTTGATGCAGCGTATCCATAGTTTGAAAGGATTCAATGGGTGAATGCCTAGGTATCAATCAAGTTTGAGGATGTGTGCTTGCTGGCTCCTTGTAGTCTCAACCGCATTCCCTACATCTCATCACAGTCAGCCATCGCAATGTTTCCCATTGCTCCTTGTGACCACCATCAATTGAACTCACGCCTGGCACAGAACATTTATTAGATCGAGTTGAGGACTTTATTGATTATCCTTCGTCGTAGGAAGGTTCCTGCCGACAATACTTGCAGGAACTGAATCGTACAAGATGTCGTTGACATGTTTCTATCTATCTACCTAGTGATTCCCCCGAAGCAGTGTTGCAACCCATACCATGCGCATCAGAACTGAGGCCCGCCTGAGACCTTGAAACGAAACGCCATTCCCCATCCCAAATGCTTGTTCCCCATGATGATGCGTGTGTGGTTGTTCCCTTCCCTTCCCCGCCCCATCTGCTCAAAAAGAGGGCCCCGTCGGAGAGTGATACGCTTGCTAATAACTCCCAGATGCAACGTGTACGCCCAGAGCAGTTGCGAGAATCCCATCATTAATCGTCATTAGAAAAAAAATCCACCGATGCCGTCCATGGTCTTTTGCTTAGGAGCCCTCCATCCGGGAGAAACAACCCAAACATGCAACGTCTCCTTCTGCACCGCGTTCTATGCAGCATCGACTACACACCACAGAACGGTGTCCAACAGCGTCCCATCCTTTATTTGCTTCTTGTCCTCCCTTGACATTCCGTTGTGAAGGTTGATCATCGTCGGCGTCGTGCATATGAAAAGACCTCGAGAGCGCCTCTTGTTCTAACAGTACTGTGTCTCTATGCAGGTTCCAGCCTTGGCACTCTCGAATGCAGACAAAACACGTTCGTTCGCCACAGCCTTGGCATTCGGCAAAGGAGTCGAGGTCGGACTTTTTAGTCGGTTTGCGGTGGCAGATGTGGCAGGGAGCAAGGACGGCACCGGTTGCCCGTGGTGAGGGGCGGCTGGCGAAAACGGGCTGCACCGGCATCATCTTGAGCTGCGAGGACCGGCGGCGTCTGTGGGGGTTGGCGTAGGTGAAGTTGTCGTGGGCGAGGATGTCATCCTCGGTGATGCGGGCTCGCTTGGTCAGGGGAAGGATCTTGCGCGGGGTGAGGTCGGACCGCTGGTTTAGGAGGTAAAAATCCTTGGGCTGGTCGGGGCGGTAAGGTGACGGTTCATGGTCGCCGCTGAGTCTTCGCTTGATCCCGGGGCGGATGTCTTCACTGACGAAGGGCATGGTGGCTGGCGATGTTTTTGATGCCGTCGCCGGTGGGTGCTTGTTTTGGCACGCACGGCTCAGCGAGAGAGGGCCGCCTAGGTAGGAAAGGATAGAGAGAGGTAGAAACTCGTACAAAGAGAGGAGGAGGAGGAGGGACAAGATTCGTCGTAGAAGGGCGTGGTGAGAGAGGGAGAGGGAGAGAGAGAGGAGGTTGAAGGTTGGACAGGATGGATGGCAAGTGGGTGGATGGGATAGGATGTGAGAGGCGTAGGTCGGAAGCAGGCACCTACTCCCGCCGAGAGTGCTCCGTGCTCCGTCCAGGTGCTCCCGCCGGGGGCTGCTAGCGTCTGTTGAGTTATCGGAGCATCCACTCATGGTGAGCCACTGGACAGCTAGAGCGTCTCATCCACTGTGAATGTTGGTGGACCGCTAAAGCTCAGCAACTCCAGTGGATTCCTACCTTGGGTAGTCTCATCGTGAATAGATGTCAACGCAGCACCATGATACCAACAGGCAACAATAACTACTCGTGCGTGAATTCTTCTTAATTGTATCACCTATTTCCCCAAGTCCACTCAACGCAGGGGTACTACATGTTTGGAATTGTCAACTCGTCATATACGTAAAACTCGCAGCTCGACTGGGTCGAGGATCTCATACTGAAACTTAATAAATGCAACTTCACATGCCATCACCCGACGCTGCAGTGATTCATGTCCATTTATATCTCAATGATTATACAGTCTGTGCATGGTTACGCCACAATGCATATATCCTTCGAGCGGCCAGGCAATGTGCAGTTCCTGTCGCACTCAAATGCCTCGTACATAACCGTTGGTAAACTTTGTCAGCCCTCAACCTCAACCTTCATTCACATCAGATAGACTCCCTCAAACTCCCACCATACACGTCACACCGGGACCAACTTATTCAAAAACTCCAGATGTAGTACTAGGTCGAATAAGGTATTGGGAACGATTCATCTGATTTACACTCTAACATCCGCCTCCTGCTTTCCTTCCACGACTTCGCCTTCTTTTCTACCCGCCACCGCCGACAAAGGAGCTGCTCTAGGGGGCGACTAGTATACAAATGAGACTTTGAGACCTTGTTCAGCGGCGGACCTTGACCTCCTTGGGGGGGTCGTAGGCAATCTTTCGGGACTTGAGCCAAGCCCACTTGTATCGCTTGACCCAGACACTGACGGCCCACAGCGAGGCCGACACAACGAGCACCTTCATACCCATTCGCTTTCGGTCGTCCATCTCGGGCTCGGCAGCCCAGTTGAGGAACTCGACAACATCCTTGGCCATCTGCGAGGTCGTGGCGGGTGTACCGTCCTCGTACTCGACGAGGTCCTCGTACAGGACACGGGCCATAGCAATACCGGTACCGGGGAAGTAGGGGTTGAAGTTCATGCCGGGAGCGACCTGGACGCCAGCGGGGGGCTCCTCGGGGTAACCAGTGAGCAAGCTGAAGATGTAGTCGCAGCCGCCGTGGCGGGCCTTGATGATCAGGCTCAGATCCGGGGGAAGGGCACCGTTGTTGGCGAATCGGGCAGCCTCCTCGTTCTTGTAAGGAGGAAGCATGTAGTCGGCCAGCTTTCCGGGGCGCATCTGGATCTCGCCCTGCTCATCGGGCTCGCCGGGGTACTCGTTCTCCTCGGCAAGGGCCTTGGCCTCGTCAACGGTCAAGACGGCACCGACCAGAGATCGGTAGGGGATTCGGCTGAGGGAGTGGCAGGACTGGCAGACCTCCTGGTAGACCTGGAAACCACGGCGGAGACTGTGAGGGTGGGTCAGCAATTCGACATGGTCGTGAAGCGGGCATCGACGGCATTCTTACGCCTGGTGGTCGAAGGTCTTGAACCACTGGTTGTGGACCCAAGGGTACTTGGTGGGGTGCAGACTGTGATGGCCTGGTCAGCAATTGTCACGTCCATCAATTGTACGGATCATCGATGCATTGCAGCATTTATGCCTCATCCCGTGGCTCGGGACGGGACGGCATGTGCCAGCGCGGCGACCGTCTTCAGGGAGCAGCACGTACCCCTCCTCAGCGGGAGTCATGGCGTGGGCCACAGGTCCATAGAGATGGTAGTACCAGGCAATGGAGCCCAGGGCGAGGGTGGTGGAGGCGGCGGCGGCCACGTTCAATCGAGTGGCAGAGGCATCGCCGGCGGCGCTGGAGCTCGAGGAGGCGGCACGCTGGTAAAAAGACACAGTCAGCAATCGGATACAGGTATTCCAGGCCCATCCTGATGCGATTGGCGTGGTTGCGGCGTGTCGAGGCTCGTGGTGAGGTTCCCTCGGCAAACGGGAAGGGAAGCTCGTCGTCACCCGCGGGTTTCGTCTGGATCGTGCCATACCTTGGAGACAGCAGAAGGGCCGTTCCGGAGGCCATTGAAGGTGCGCGTCGAGCGCAAGCACGACCTGGCAAGCATTATGAGCAAGCTAGACCGTCGCTGCTGGATGTGCCGCGATCGAATGTGAGACGTCGATGGGGAATCGTTCTCGGGGTCGGAGGACAAAAGGGCTCAGCAGAGATCATTAGCATCAGACAAAATCCTATCGAGCGTTCCGAAATGGACCGACGCTGATTGGACACGGTCACGTGCTGATGCAGCCGCTGCTCGACCGTGGTTGCTTTGAGCCTCCGGCGGAACGGCAGGTGACCAAGCCACTAGGACCACATCCCAAGTTTTTCCGACCCGAGGGGAAAAGTCGGGTTCTCGACGGATGACTCAGCAGACTGTGGCTTGGCTGCCCATGGCGATGGGAAATTGCGAAAAAATGCCCGCCCCAAGCCGCATTTGGACGTCAATGTACTGCCTAATCTGCGACATACCCCACCCCCACCTTGAATCAACTCCCACAGTCTTTTGCCCTCCTGGCGTCAAGTCTTCAGTTTTCCGCTACAACTTCTTGCGACATACAAGCAGCAGCATCCTTGCTCTTCAGCACCTGGCGACCTTTTTCTTTGTGCGCTTTACTTTTTACGAATAGAATGGCTCCTTCCGATAAGCTCTTTACCCTCGAGGGGAAGGGCCTCAAGCTCGACACGGCCGCTGATCTCGAGCCTCACATCGCCAGTCTCCGGGCCCAGGACGACGTCGAGGAGGTTCGCCTGCTGGGAAATACTCTGGGTGTAGGCGCCTGCAAGCTGCTTGGTGAGGTTCTCGCGACCAAGAAGGGCCTCAGAGTAAGTCAAAAACCTGCCACTCTGGCCAGCCCTCAACTGACACTCCCTCTCCCAGGTCGCAAACCTCGCCGATATCTTCACCGGCCGACTCCTTAACGAGATCCCCGAAGCTCTCTCCTCCCTCCTCACCTCTATTCTCAACCTCCCCAAGCTCAACACCATTAACCTTAACGACAACGCCTTTGGCCTCAACACCCAAGCGCCCCTCGTTGCCTTCCTTGCCGCCCACGTTCCTCTCCAGCATCTCTACCTCAACAACAACGGCCTGGGCCCTCATGCCGGTATCCTCATTGCCGATGCCCTGTCCGAGCTTCACGCCAAGAAGGAGGCCGCCAGGAAGGAGGGACAGGAGGTCCCTGACCTCGAGACCGTCATCTGCGGCCGAAACCGACTCGAGAACGGAAGTATGACGGCCTGGGCCAAGACCTACAGCCTTCACAATAAGATTAAGGAGGTCAAGATGGTGCAGAACGGTATCCGACAGGAGGGTATCTCTCATCTTCTTAGTGAGGGTCTCAACCACGCTTCCGAGCTCAGGATTCTTGACCTTCAAGACAACACCTTTACCGTGACCGGAGCCAGGGCCCTCTCCAAGGTTGTCTCTGGCTGGACTCTCCTGGAGGAGCTCGGCGTCGGTGACTCTCTCCTGGGTGCCAAGGGTGGTGTGCTGCTTGCCGGTGCCCTGTCCAAGGGTGCCAACACCAAGCTCGAGACCCTGCGGTTGCAGTACAACGAGATCACCGCCGCCGGTGTCAAGGGCTTTGCCGCCGCCGCCAAGGATGGTCTGCCTGCCCTAAAGCGAATCGAGCTCAACGGCAACAAGTTCACCGAGGACGACGAGTCGATCCTTGCTCTCCAGGAGCTCCTCGAGGAGCGCAAGGAGAAGAACGGCGGTGACGTCGTGGTCGAGGACGACTGGGGCGTCGACAGCCTGAGCGACCTCGAGGATATCGACAGCGAGGAGGAGGAGGAGGAGGAGGAGGAGATCGAGCCCGAGGAGCGTGCCGAGAAGCTGATCAAGGAGGCCGAGGAAGCTCAGGAAGAACCCGTTATCCCCGTCAAGGACAAGGAGGTGGACGAGTTGGCAAAGAAGCTCGAGAAGACAGGAATTTAGATATACCAGCCCAAACAAACCCCCTTATAGATGAACTACACGATGATGACACCATTCACTTCAAGAAGCCTAGATGGAATTTGATACCCCCTTTCAGGATGATAGCGATGATACGAGTAGATTTGAGAGCACAACGTGGAACAGGTTCAGGCAATCATACGAAGAAAATGGACATCAAACTGAGAAATAAAACCAATGTATTAACTTGGACTATGAAAGTGAAACAGACAGGGCAACAATACATCGAGTTAACATCACGCTCACACCAGGACCAATTTGGTGAGTACAAATCATCAGGGGGCAGGGGTTGCTGTTGATAGGGAGAACGACGTACCTCTGGCCAACGATATTGTTGCCATCTGCGTTCTCTGTAAAGACACAACGTTAGCACACATTGCAACAGCTGGACAACCTGAAGGAAAGTACAGGAGAAAGGAGTTGTGGTAGTTTGCAAAACAAAGTCCCCCTCAGCGCCAACCGTTCCATAACCCTAAAAAACCATTGTTTCGTCCATGAGCTCGTCCATCCTTTGTGTGTAGATAAATAAGAGTGCCAAATAACAGCTGGTATCTCCTGAGACCCGCCATCCTTCCAATGATGCGTCCATCTTGCTCGTTCATTCTCGTCCGTAAACTTCCCCCATACAAGTAGATCTGCCTCTCCCAGAGCCTCTATCTGTCGTGGCCGCAGACTGCGTGACCGTGCTATTCTGATGCTTGGCTTGGGAGAGGGGACAATGCGTATTTACATAACATCCATCGTGTCCGCCTCCTGCGCTCGAAAACCTTGATAGGCGCCATACTGGGTCGCCATCTCCATCATTTGCTGTTGACGGGCAAAGTCTGGGCCCATGTAGACAGGGTCTGTGGCGTGGGTGTAAGAGGGACCACAGTTGTCATAAGTGCTCCTCGGCTGGCTGTCCATGGCTTGTCGCTCACGCTCTCGTCGCATAAGTTCCTCATAACCCGAGGCCATGTAGGGCTCCATATCCTCCTCTGTGTTCTGAACCCACCTACCGTCACCTGCTTGAACTGGAGTGCCGTCCAGGCTCATGACTGGCTGGTGCTGCCGAGTCAAATTGTCATATCGCAGGCGAGCGAGTTGCTCCTCCTTCTCGACGCTGGTGCTGCTCCATGCCAGAGCGGGAATATCCCCTCCGTTGTTAGGAGGGCAGATGTTCCAAAGTTCAATGAGTCTCTCTTGCTGTGGAGGGTCGGCGACCTTGAACAGCTGGATTTGAGAGGGTGTAAGTGTCTTTGGGTTAACGCCATGGTATTGCAGGATAGTGTCGACACTGGGGCCCTCGGTCTGGGGAGGTTCCGAGGAAGGTCGAGGTTGCTCCTGGGGGACTACTTGGGGCCTCGCGATATGGGCAGAGTGGGTGTAGTGAACGGAGGAGTAGACGATGGGCTTGGCAGGTTCTGGGTGGTGCTCTTGAGGGATGGGCGCCGGGGCGGGAACAGGCTCTGGGTTGAAGGTGAGGTTTCGGGAAAAGAGGGCAGCGAGGTCATCCTGCATCTGCATGTTGGGCTGGATAGAAACCATGATGACTGATATGGCTATGCGAACTATTATATATGTTAGCAAGTTATATCCAGATCACAAGGTGGGGGTTGTCGCTCAGTACCTAGCTGATCTGTGCAGTTGTGGTTTTTTGTGAGAGCACGCAAGTTTGTGTAAAGGCAGATATTCCAATGTTTTTCTCTATCAGAAAAGCAAGGGATTTGGCAGAGTCAGCGACGTGTTGATGTCAAGTTGTGAACTTGAGATAGATGCTTGAGCTAGCTGGGGTGGCAATGAATGCGGCGGGGTGATATAGACGGAGGTGTTTCGGTATCTTTTGCAACGCAACGGACGGCGCAGGGGGAACAAACGGTGGGATTTTATTTGGGAGCTAAGCTAAGCCTCTGGAGGGGCAGCAAGGAGTGATAAAGAACAAGAAGGAAAGCCAGAGGGAACAAGAGGGAAGAGAAATAAAAGAGCTCTCTTGTCTCTCTGGTTCGTTCGGGGGGGCCTTTATTGGGCGTGGACGGGACGTGGGCGCTGGAGGGGCTTGTCTAAGAGCGGTGGACCGTTGGGTCGGATTGCAGGGAGGAGCGCACGGGGTGCTATGCTTGCCTGAGTCGAGGTGGGGAGAGACAAAGCAGGAAAGATGGGATGGTGTGGTAGATTGGTTAGGAGTGCAAGTGCAAGAAAGGAGACGTTCAAGATATGGGCGTCTCTTTGTTGTTGTTGAGCAAAAAGTTGGCGAACAGGAGCGATTCAAGATGCAAGAATGTGCGTGAAGCAGCAGAAGTTGAAGGTGATGGGTGGATGAATGGATGGAGGGGTACTCCGTACAAGCAAGCAACGTGCAGTGGGACAGCGGGACCCCTTCCCTTCTTCCTTCCTTCCTTCCCTGTCATTTCAGGTTGCCATCCTTTTCGGGTCATGACGCAGCGGAGGCAAGTGACACGGGCACATGATTGCCATCATGATGAAGCGTTCTTGATGCACGTTCCCATTCTCTTTACTCTAAGCCCAGGCATCTACAAAGCGTCTGTGATCTTGCTCATCACAATAGTTCAATTACCGTACTCTCTCTCCGGGCCAGGCAGTCAATACTCACTCGTCGTCGCATTCACTTATTCACGCCGTCAAGGGTTCAGAGTCAGGAAACCACTTCCTACAGCACCCCGGCCCCTCGGGCTTGCGTGACCCAATGAGCCTGTGCCACACGACGACCAGCACTAAGCGCGCAGGCATGGGCTGTCAAAGCATCCATGATGCATTTCACGCCCATTCCAAGCGATCTGCTTTGATCAACAAGCCGGCCTCGTTCTGCTTTTGGAAGCGCGAACAATTCATCCTCACTCCTGACATTCATTGCCTCTAGTCGTCTCCATGAAAGCAGATCGACTCTATTCCCTCATGTCTCTCTCACCCATCCCCCTCCCCTCCTTGCTAGCTCACGTCAGGCCTCAACAAATGTGCCAGCTCAGACTCACCGCTAGCCACGAACTGGTCATTCTGTTTCTGTAGTGGCCCTTTAGTGGCCCTTCAAGGGTTGGCGCTATGAACGCTTGTCGCTCCAGCAGAGAGACATGCAGCCAACTTGACGGTCGAAATGGGCCTCGGAATGGGCGAGACTTGGCCGTTTCATCTTCAGAGTCGGTCAAGATGCTTTTCTGAGTCTTGAACAGCCAGGCAGCTACGAAAAGGCATAAACCTCAAAGTACTTGTGACGAGTGCCATCCATGGCTACAAAATGGCATTAAATACCCCATGCAAATACACGCGCTCTAGACCCCAATGATATCAGATCTAGAACGGGACCATCCATTCGTCGTGCATCGCATTTCTCAAAGTTCTGATGCAGGGGGAAACCGATGTCACACGGGAGGGGCTAGTGGGTTGGTTCATAAGCCACTCCCGCATCTCACTAGCCTCCACAGCCACCTTCATCATGTGGCTCGTTGATCGAGGCTGCAGGTGGCAGATCATGGCTTGTAACTCGTGGCTAGTGCTCTGTGGCTGGCACCTTCGTCGCCTCAGGCACCAGCTCCCCAGCCTTGCGGGCGGTGCCGTGCAACTGCAACACGCAGCTCCAGGCTGCCTGAAGGTGAAGCTCCAAGCCAACTCCATCGCAAGCACCTCAACAACCAAGCTCTCTCCTCCCCCAATTCTCAACCATATCTCCCTGCCTTGCCGAGCTAAACTTTACGAGATTCACGAGAGCATAAAGACAAGATGGTGAGCAGATCCCGCACGTCACTAACCATCTCTGTCGTCATCCCCCAGGGAGAGCTTCCGGGTGCTGACCTTCATAGACGTCGATAGGCACGGGCTACGATCTCCTCAACTCCATCTTCTCCCCTGATGGCCGCAACTTCCAGGTCGAATATGCAGTCAAGGCAGTGGAGAATGGCGGCACTTCCATTGGTATTCGATGCAAGGACGGTGTCGTCCTGGCCGTCGAAAAGGTGGTCGCATCAAAGCTCCTAAAACCCGGCGCCAACAAGCGTATCGCTACTGTCGATAGCCATCTTGGAGTTGTAGGTTTTCCTCTACTTTCTACGACCACTCCTCAGCCTTCTTTACTGACGCCCTCTTCAGGTGTACTCCGGCATGGTCCCTGATGGACGTCATTTCGTCGACCGCGCCCGCGACGAGGCCCAGAGCTGGCGACAGAACTTCAGGACTCCCATTCCCACATCCGACCTGGCCACCCGCATGGGCGGCTACCTCCAGGCCTACACCATGTACGGCTCCGTTCGACCATTCGGTATCACCGCCATCGTTGGCGGTTTCGACACCCCCGAGGAGACTCCCGTTGACGGCGAGGTCGGCTCAGGACCCAAGTGTGGCGCTGGCGGCAAGATTGAGGGCAAGCACGGCGGTCCCTTCCTCTACATGATCGAGCCCAGTGGTCTGTACTGGGGCTACTATGGTGCTGCGACTGGCAAGGGTCGACAGGCTGCCAAGGCCGAGCTCGAGAAGCTCGACCTGCCCGCCGGCAACATCACCCTGGAGGAGGCTGTGAAGGAGGCTGCGCGCATCATCTACGTGGCGCAGAAGGACAACAAGGACAAGGACTTTGAGCTGGAGATGACCTGGATCAGCGGGCCCGACGGTCCCACCAAGGGACGGCACGTCGAGGTGCCAAAGGAGCTGCGGGAGGAGGCTGAGAGATTAGCAAAGGCCGAGGACGAGCTTGACGATGATGACGAGGACGGAAAGGATGACGACAAGATGGAGGACTAGAGAGAGAGAGCACTGTGTCAAAGAAAACCAAGGCACCTGTACTATCATGATGACAGGATCATAGAATTTAATGGTTCATCTGCAAACATGGAATTACCTCCGGTCTATCTATGTACGCTCTCGTCTGGGCGTAGATCTATTTACAAAAAAAATCGACGGATATCCTTCCAAGGGTATCAAGCATTGTTGACCTGCGAGGCCTGGTTCTGGCACCAGTTGTTCCAGTCAGCAAAGAACGAGCTCTGAAGCTTTGCCTTGCCGAGCACCCAGTCGGACTGTGTGCTGGCATACACAGCAGCCACATCCTCGATCTTGCCCTTGTCGGCGGCGAAAAGAGTTGACGCAACGACTAGACTGGCTGCGCTGGCGGCCTTGGCGTAGGCGTGAGCGTTGTCCTGGCCGGCAACCTCGTGCACCTGGCGGAGCAGGCTCAGCAGGTCATCCTCGGTAGCAGCTTCATCATCAGCCTCCTGGCGGTTGCCACGGGCCTTCCTCAGAGCCTTCTGGTAGTTGAGGATGATCTCGCAGGCTCGGGCGGCGAGGGCCTTTGTGCTGGTGGTGCGCATGAGGCCCAACAAGGGCAGCAGCAGGGCCGGGGCGAGTGGGCTCAGGGACTCGTTGCGGACGTAGATGTCGAGGAGGTCGAGGATGCGGTGCTTGAAGTTGACGACGGACTGCTTGGCGTCGCGCTTCTGCTTCTTGGAGTCTGACCCCCGGTTCTCGATGCGAGGCTTGATGGCCGCCGCGAGCTGCTCGTCGATGGCAAACATCTCCGAGTCGGACATGTCGCCGTCAGAGTCTGACGATTCGGCGTCGGCGTCCTTGTCCAGGCGATGGCTCTTGAGGATCTTTTCGAGGAACTCTTCTAAGTCCTGGGGTTCGTCCTTGTTGTCGTCATCGCCTTCCTCCTCCTCATCTTCGTCTTCATCCTCGCCGTCGTCTTCTCCATCCCCGTTTTGCTTGAGATCGACAAACTCAACATCAGAATCGATCTCGATATCCGAGTCGTTCTCATCACCGTCATCCGACCCCTCCTCCTCCTCCTCGCCGTCAACCTCCATCTCTTCGTCCTCGGTGCTGAACAGCTCCTTCTGGCCCTTTGTGCTCTCGCCGGATGCCAGGGGGTCAGTCAGGAGTTCCAGGCCTGCAGCTGAGATCTTGGGTGTGAATGCGTCAAAGACTTGCTGGGAGACCTGGCGCATGAGGGATGAGGGCCGTGCGACCATTGACAGCAGGATTTCCACGAGCAGCTCCGAGTTCCCAGCCTCGCTGTCAGCAGACTTGCCCTTCTTGAGTCGGTCAGAGTACTGGTCGAGGTCCTTGAGGACTTCCATCGCATCAGGATCTTCGTTGTACAGTTGGAAAATGGACACGGCATGTAGCATGGCCAGGCCCTGGGCGAGGTTCTTCTCGTCGTTGGCCTTTGTCTTGCGCTTCAGCAGCTTCTGCATTCTCGCGAGTGCATCCTGAACGGCGGACTTGATCTCCTCGGACATGGCAACAGAGTCAGGGTCGATAGAAGCCACAGCCTTGCAGAGAGTGTCGTAGTCCTCCGTCCTTCGGCTGACCTTGGCGAAGGAAGACTCGAGGCGTGTACGGCAAAGCTCGCGGATACCCTCTGTCAGGATCTCTGCGGGGATGTGCTTGGGCTGGGAGTATGCCAGCTGTGACAACTCCTGCAGGGCAGCAGAGAACACGCCTTGCTGGATTTCGCCAGATGAAGACGAGGCCGAGGCGGTCAGGACCTTGGAGAGATAGTCAACAGAGATGCGAAGTGTGGATGTAGCTTCATCAGCCTCCTGTTTAGCCAAGCCGTCATGCGGCTTCTTGATGATCTGGAGCGCCTCGAGTCCAGTCTCTTCCGTCACATTCTGCAGGATCTTGTCGATCGTCTTCGAGTGGGTTCGCTGGTCAAAGTTGTAGGCGCCATTCTGGCCAAGCAAGCTCTTCAACAGGGGTATCAACGTGGGCGGGTGAGCCGTGTTTACCGCCTCGATTGCCCGGAGGGCCTTTGTCGCCGCTCGGTGGAGGTATCGGTCTTCCTTGGCAGCTTGGTTGATCATGCACAGGGTGAGGTTCTTGCTGAAGAGGACCTGGATGTGGGAGGGGAGGTCGACGAGTCCCTCTAGCATCTTTTGGAACACCATGAAGCCCTTGAACTTTTGGCCTTCAGTGGCACCCTTGGAGAAGAGGGAGTCTAGAGGGGTTAGTATGCGCTTTCGGAGGATTGAAGAGATGCTTACCATCAACTACACGAGTCCAGAACAACTCAAAGTCGTCGACCTCGGATTCTCCCCCCTTGACGTAGTGTGCCAGGATGATATCCCATACAAAGTGTAGCTGCGCAGTCCAGCTGGTCTGCTTGTTCTTCTGACCGCGCTCATTCTGTTCCTTGTTTTGGTCTTGGAAGCTCTCGCGCAGAACCGCAGCAACGTCGCCGAGGGACTTCTTGGAAAGAGGACTGCTGCGCCATGGCTTGACCTTGAGATCGGGGAACTTGCTCGTAGCCACAAGCCAGATGGCGACACCTTCAGGAGTCTTGCCCAGGTTCGCCTCGGAAACCTTCTCAAGCGTCGCCTCGGCGTCCTTTTGCTTCATCTGCTCGATGGACTGGACAATGACCCATCCACACTGCGAGCGAAGCCACACCTTCTTGCTGGAGAGCTTCAGCAGCAGATCAAGCACCGTGTTCCACCTCGAGATGTCGCGGAAGAGGATGCCGGCTCGGACAAAGGACTCGATTCCAAACAGCTGGCCGAAGAAGTGGTCCCTCTCCTCCTGTCCGGGGATGCTTCCAATGGCTTGGGTCTTTTCGGTCAGGATCTGGAGGACCTTGTCGAAGGAAAGTCCCTGGTACTTGGACTCGGCGAGCGCCTTTTCGCCGTACAGCTGCCCAAGGATCTCTGTGAGAACCAGGCTGAATCCAAGGCGCGAAGCATTCCTGCCACTCGCGAGTCCACGGAACAGGCGACGGTCCAGATGCCGTTGCAGGACAACCTCGGAGACTCCCTCCCCGTCCAGGAGGCCAGAGACGATGCAGTCAGCAGCCTGGATCCGGTCGTTCCCATCTTCGCTCCCCAGGAGCTCGTAAAGCCCAGCTTCTCGTTTGCGCTCGTCGCCCAATGGCGTCTCGACGAAGGGCGATTTATCAAAGGTCGGCTTCGGCTGCTGGGCGGCTTTCGCAGGAGGATTTGAGTCGTTCTTGTTGCGCTTCTTGGGGTTCTGAGCGGCATTGGGGCCTTCCTTGGCCGCGCGCTTTCTTTTGGCACCCATTTTTTCCAAGTGTTTATGGGGGTTTAGACGTTGAGGTATGGAATTGCTTGTAGAGGCTGCGCTGATCTTATCGCGACACTACTGGTGATACTTTTCAGAAAAATCACAGGGACCTCAGGTTCTGCCACTCCTCACCGCCAAAAAGTCTCCCCGCAACCCCACGTCCCGGCCATGAACCATATGTGGGGGTGCTTCTCGAAATCTTCAACTTCATGAACTTGACGAGAAACACTTTATACGGCCAAGGAACTTGGTACGGGCTGGTTACGTTGTTCTACATGTTCTTATTTGCCTTGGTACAGGCTCAGATTTCACTAAAGAGTCTCGTCCCCCGCTCAATTACCCAGTTACACACCGGTACAACTACTCGATGTCCATTTTGAAGTCATTGATGTTGATGAACGTGTGAACTCGAGTTGGCGATTGTATCCGGGGAACCATGACCACGTACTTATACACCAGTTCTCGGCTGGCTCGGTAATAGGTTGCCGTCAGTTACCGCAGTCTCGGTGAAGTGATCCTTACCAGTATTCGTCGACAGCCAGTTGTCGGCTGTTACTCCAGCAAACTCTTCGTCCTGCAGCTCTAACCAAAATTTCTTGACGGCACGCGATGTTTTTTTCATGCGGTTTTTCCCCTCAGTTCTACGGTGAGGATTGTATTTCCACTTCCATGCCTTAGTTCGTTCCTTTACTTCACACCGCCAGCACTCGTCTATTCTACCCACAAGACGGGTGGGTGTCGACTGCATTCCATGGAGCCTCAGTCAACTCAGCAACGAGAACAAAGAGCCCACATACTAACCCAGAACTATACCACAACTCCGGTCCCAGTTAGCCAGTGACTAGACGCGCCCTTTGTTTTGAAGTCTCGCTCCGCGTCTGCGGGCTCCTTACCCTAGGTATGTCATTATGGGACTTGAGTCAGGCACTTTAGTCGACAATAATGACATTTTTTTCCGTTTCTCCTATTCCTCATTCCAGGACTTCTATGTATGTCTAATTGCCTATATTGATACTAATATTCTAATCTCGCCTCGTGTGGCTGGTATACTGCTACCTGGCAGTTGCACATAACCATGGCGAGGCGGAATAGCTTCGTCCCGCCAGCATGGGAACCCAAGTCTATAATTCACTCTCGGGCCTCTTCCGCGGTCAGGGCGGCTCTTTTCCAAAACCCTTCTTTGCACCGGTGAAGTCGCATTCGCTTCTCCACTATCCAATCCAGCCATGTGAAAAAACTCTTTGCTTCCCCATCCCGAGCGCCCCCTGACTGCGGGCTCTTGAATGCCAATAGGAGCAGCAGAGTTTCGCTGCTGCTACATAAGCTCGACGCATGAATATTGACCCAGGCACTGGGGTTATATGTTACATCGGCGAGCGGGGAACAAGGATGCGTTTCATCGGGTCACTTGTCAAGTTGCTACGTGAACAGGGTTGCTGTTTGGGATAGATTCAACTCTTTGCTTCACAGTCGCGTGTTTAGCGGGTTGTCAGCATCAGGAAACACTGTTTCAAGAAAAAAATAACATACACACGCAAATCCATCGCAAGGCCATGTTTCGACGGCTTCAATGCCGCGTTTCCCTCCATCTTTGGCGGGGCGAAGGAGCCGGATCTTTTACGCTGGAGTTGCCTGATGCTACCCGGACGACGTGAAACCCGCAGGGCACTATACGCTGTGCTTCCGGTTGGCGATGTTTGTTTAGATACTTTGCAGGGCCAGTCGGCGCAAACATCGGAGCTGTCGCCCATGCCATGCCACCGTTGAGTAACGAGGTTCAACGCTAAAGAGGCCAGCGGGGCATCAACAAGTTGTGTTGTGCGTGCGTGCGTGCGTGCACAAAGATGAGGCTCACAACTTAGTTACTGACTGTGTTGTATCCATAGAGATGCATCCACGCACATGCACAGTTACGCAACACCCATGGTCGACAACCAATGCAAACACCACAGGCTGCAGCTGCAGCTGCCACGACCCGAATCAAAGCTCTGCAATTACAACGCCCGCATCGTCCGAGAAAAACATTTGCATCTAGACAGACACCTGAGACGGAGCTAGCTAGCTGCTGGACCCTGAGGGGAGCTGTTCGGAGCTACCCTGAGCTACCCCGAATTAGGGACTCCGCTCGCAACGTCTTCTTCATCTGAGCTTTGATCTTGGCGGAGGGTAAACCCACAGCGGAAATGCCACGAGAGAGTAAGATCCGAATGGCTTCATATCCGCAGGGCCTTGCTGCGGCCGAGTTGCTCACGGCATGGAATAGGCGAGAGTCCCGACTCTGCCCGCCCGCATACCTCACCTGAGCGTTGTGCGTGCGGTCTCAGTCTTGGGTCGGGGGCGAACAAGAAGAAGCTTGGACATGCGCTGCGTGCGTGCGTGGTCTTGGACAAGAGGAGGTCTCTCATTTCCCGGCCAGGCAAATTTCATGCCCGTGCTCGCAGAAACGGCCAGCCGCAAGCCTGACTGCAGTGCAGTGCACTAGGCGGGCTACGTGTTCGTCTGGTCGTACGACACAAGGACCATGTTCGTTGTTGAGATATGTCGAACCTAATAATAAAGGGATAAGAAGCTGTCAGTTTGGTCTGGCTGCTATGCTGTGTGGGTCGGCGGCCGACAGCTTCACGGGACCGTTGTGCATGCTGAGCAGAGCAAGCATGCATGCATGCATGCCACGCGCAAGAATGTTGATCAGAATTCGGGCAAGATACGGGGAGATTGCACAATTATAAAGTTGACAAGCTCCAGCCTGCTCAACTCTTCGCCGAACTGTGGCAGGCTGAAGTGGACGTTTCGGGACATGATGGATAAGACAGGATTCACGCCGGCACACTTTAAACAGCTGTGAATAAGGTCAAGTGCGTGCCAAGTGACGTGAAGCTTGGCCAGTTTAGCCAGGTACGCGGATGCTCTGGCATGCGGGCATGTGGCAAGACATGTCTCGAGCCGGCAGCCTCACTTCCCAGAGGCGGACGTGGCACGCTGGGGAAATGAGTAAGTCTTTGCGGCTCATCATAGACACAGCCCATGATGGATGAGCCTGTCGCGGGCCGTTTAGTTGGTTGGTGAAATCAAAGTTGATGGCACGTGCATCTGCAATTCCAGATCCCCCAAGCAACAATTACAGCTGCAGGCGGAAGAAAGCTGGGGATGGCCCGGCCTGGAGCGGTGACAGGGACAGGCTAGAGACAATGATAGTCGGTAAAGAAAAAATAACACAAGTCATTAAAAAGAAAGAAATTCACGACGGCGTCTTTTCGCCAAGCGATCCAAGGGAGAAGAGGCGCCGAAATAATCTCAAGCTACTAGACAGCCACGGCCGGATTATCTGACATGTCGTTGCCGACAAAGGAAAACCAGAGACGGATCGTAGATTGGTTCTTTGTCCTGGAGTGCTTGTTGGTGGCCGGCGGAGACGGAGGCCCGGGGCGATGTGGGGCCGGTCGGTGGCCGGGACCCAAAAAAGGAAAGGAAGGAAAAAAGGGAGGGAGGGAGGAAACAAAGGACACGTGATCACGCGAAATTGACTGGGTTACCGACGCCAGAAAAAAAGAACGCGACACGTCCCACGCTTGTTTACTTTGGACTTTTTTTAGCGGGTGTCAATGTTTACCCCACGAACCACATCCCGATGACCTCAACGCCGCACACTAGCATTTCGGAAAAGTTCCAGCTCCTGCCCTGGCTCCTGCTCTAACGGAATCCTGCGTAATGCATCACACCATCACACTGCGGGCATTTTTTACCCCTCACTCGAGGGTCAGGAGACGCTCTGGATAGGTAGGGATGGTGAGCCTCTAAGAAGGAGGGCTTTTTTTTCCCTCTTGGAGGGGTGACGCGGTGGAGCTAAAAAAGCACCGGTCCATCCCGCATTGGGAGAAGGGATTGATTGAATGGATGGATGGATTCCCCCAAGGCGAGCTGACGGAGCTGCGAACTTTGACCGGCTTGATGGGATTCTGGGCAAGGCTATTGGACCGTGGCATGTCGTCTCTGACAATTGCGGGCTGGGCTGCAGCTCACCACCATCCGTGGAACCCAGCCTCTGCAACATCATTCGTCTCTGGGGGGGAAATCTCCCATGGAAACAGCAACTAGCCTGCCTCGCACCCCCGCCAGACCGATGAGCGGACATGCTGCGCAGCCTAAGCAACGCCGCCGCCTCGGCTCGTCCGACGGGCTGACTGGCCAGCGCAGGGAGCAACGGACCAAAAGCTTGCAGCGTTTGTGAGGCCCGTCATCTCCAGACTCTAACCGTCCCCGTGCACGCTTCAGCAGAGCCAAAACGGAGCCCCATCCTGTTGCTATGTACATAGTGAATGCCGGGCGGTGGGCTTGTGATGCGGCTCGGCTGAGACCAGCGGCAGTGCGCCGCCGTGTCGAGCCGGCGTGAGGCAGCATTGCATCGCCCGGGGACCGTTTGCGACCGTCTACCTAATGCAAAACGTACATGTAGCAGGAGTCGGCGGCGATGACGATCGTTAATAAGAAGAAAGACGGCACATGGTCAAGAATGACGTCGAGTGCTGAGACGGTGCCATGTAGGGGGGATCGGGATTAAAGGCGATGGATCGACGATACAGCATAGCACAGCACAAGCGAAAAGCACTCCCAGCGATGGAGTGTCCTAGTCCTAGCCAGACGGCCGGCCGCCTGGGTCCGTATCCATATGCATATGCGAGGCCAGCCATGGATGGATGCTGCATTCATTGCCAGGCCTCTCCCTCACGTCCGTCGCACCTTGCACAGCGTTGCAGCTCCACCGATAATGCCATCCATCCATGGGGCGGGCGTGTACTAGACTGTCCAGGTGGTAAACAGGGCCGATCCCCAAAAGAGTTCAAGGCCCATCCAATTTGGGAAAATACCCGACCTTGGAAGACGGCATTCTCGAGCAAGATTACTTGATTGACGAGTCTTGGGTCAAGGCCAAAATCGAGATTGGCGATCCCTCTTCTGGTTCAATACCAAGTCCGCCGTGGCTGAGTCTGGCAATGCTAGGCCGATCACGGTGCTCGACAGCTGCTGAAGGTGTCTCCAGTGCATGTCTAGGTCGTGCAACACGGATCCATGGGGAGGATATCGCTACGAACACGCCGACACTCAGTGAGTGGAGGTTTCGAGGTGGGGGGGACCCTAGAAGGAAGAAAAGGTTCAGGTCCCCGCTATCGCCCAGAGCTTCAGAACAGAAGAAAGGAAAAATGCACACAAAGAGGAAGCGAGATTTGTACTGTACGCCGCAGAGAAAGAAAGGGCTGAGGTGGAAAGAAGCGAGAAAAGAACGATTCAACCAATCCAGTTGCAACAATTGACTCGACGACTCTGTGCGGAACATGGGAACAAAGATGGTGAGCCCTTGATCGTCAGCCTTGGACGGTCCCGTCCGTAATATCTACAGGGCAATTTAGCCATGGCAGTAGGTACAGATGTACAAAAAAGCAATGGACCAAGCTCCTTGTTTGAAACCGATGGGCTGCATAGAATTCTGCTCAGGTCTCCTGTTTCTTGGTGATGCTGATGCTGACAATCGATGCAAGCCAAGGGGGCACTTCAGAACGGCGACCGCTGACTCGTCGCTATCGCAGTCACAAGGACGGAGCCGCGCCCATCTTTTTCTGCAGCTCCCAGGCACGAATGATGCAGCTAAATCTGGCTCGGGTTCACGGCCAAAAAGGGTAGGAAGTAAACAATCGAATCGACTCGACTCGTCGCGACCTTTTTTTTTCACGCGCTGGACTTGATGTCTTTCAAGTTTATAGTCAGAGACATCACTTGGAGACATGTCACCATTGCGATTGACTACTTCAAGACCGATATTTCACTCAATGAAATAGAGCACTTGACTTTACCAAATCCATTCATCCAGCCGACGCGGTGCGCCAGACCAGCTCGACTCCAGTTATTTTTCTTCTCACCCCCCCATGCGAACCCCATCCCATCCCTTCAACCTGTCTAGGGCTAGATGCACCTTGGACTCGGCGACAGGGGAGGGACCCCGGTCCAAGAAGCTCCCGAGGTGGTGGTGTTGCTGCAGCGTCAGCGATAGCATCAGCACGCGCGGCGGAGGCTGTGCCAGACGGACTGGACTGACTGAAAGGAAAGTCGATAGCTTGGGGAAAGGCTCTTGTTTCGAGAGGAGGGGCTGAACAGGCGATTGCCGGCAGTTAATGGTGCGCTGAGCGGCCAGAGCTTTTTCACGAGGACCCCATTCATGGAGTTGATGGATGGACGGATGTCACAAAAAAAGTCAATTCCCTTTGTACCGGATGACTGATAGCCGTAGCCATGTCAAGGGAGAGCTGACATCCATCCGTTGGAGACAAAGACTTGGGCGGTTCCCAACAAAGAACTCACCAACCATATCAAACTTGGCCTATTCACCATTCAAAGAACTCCCTTCAAATGTAGAACCAAAAAAAGAAACCGGTAAAAACAAACAACGAGACAAGGCTGATCTCATCTGACCCCCCCAAAAAAGAGATCCACGATCGACTCCATCAAAACGCCCCGTCCACCTCCAACTCGAGGTTCAGAGCTTCTTCGGCAGGACAAGGCCGAGGAATCAATGCGCTCAACTCGACACACAAGCGCCCGGCTGAACAGAGAAAAGGACGTAAGCTCCCCTGGAGCTCGAGGTGTCTCAGAGCAGAGAGAGAGCAAGGATGAGGGCGGGGTTGGCGGATGAGATGATCAGCAAACCAAGTTCGTTACCAGCGCGCGACACTCTGCCATTGGAGGCTTCCCATGATAGAGGCTGGCAGCGCTTCTATCAAGTTTAGAGATAATGCCATCCTTGGCACCGGACACCCCGCAGCGAATGACGCCTGCTATTGACGGCTTGACGGCATCCCAATCTCGGCGCCACGGCGCGACATAGCCTACCCTACCTTGCCTCTCCCTCGGTGCCGTATCTGGCCACGCCTGGGATTCCCAGCTTGGTAGGTAGCATTGGAGAGTTTTCCTGGGGTCTGCAAGGCATGTCATTTGGCGACATGATACTGTCGATCCGCGGTTGTCAAAAAAAGAGGTGGCCGGGAGAGGAGCAAGCTTGAGGATGGCTTGCTTGGCCTTTGTTCACCATAGTCTCACCATGTCTGCATTCCTGCACCCGTCATGCGCACGTGGGGTCGGACATTGGGGAGAGTCAAATGCCAGCCATGGAAAGTCTGGAAGCCGCCCTTGTCCTCTTTTCTGCAGCATCCGAATCACACTTGGTTGTCTCTGCTCTGTCCAGCGTGTGCGCGCGTATCTGTCTGTACGGCACGGAGCAATTGCTCAAGCGAGAGGCGGTCGAGTAATTAATTAGACCTAGTGTCTGGGGTGATCTGCGAACCGCATTCTCAGCCTTGGAGGGATCCCGCAGCCTGCAAGGCAATTGGATCTCGGAAGAGTTGAAGGGAGTTCTGTGCCTGATGGACCGAGCATGGGGGAACACAAAACCTGAAGCAATTGCGCTGCAAATGGGCTGAGTTTGCATCTTGCGAGCATGAACTGCTCACGTACGCGCAGCGAACTCCAGCTAACAATAGCTCACACGCCCCCTCCTTTTCACCTGCTCAGCTGCTATCCGCTCTCTGTTCCCTGTTGCGATGCCGTTTCCAACTGCTCTCTCTGGGCACTAGCATCGAGCTAGACATGGGTTGGATCTTGCTGCCAACCGAGCAACTGCAGTAGGTATCTCTTTGGTATTAGACAGGGATCTACACCAATTATGATTAGTTTATCGGACTGCTCACTAAAAGATAAAATATGACTTTAACCCGACATCATATAATTTACCAGAGTCTTAGATAGTGCCTTAGCAGTGGGGGACGAGTACCCTCTGGCAGTCCCCGCGCAACCAAGGAGATCACGGATGGTAGGTAACCTTGCACAACCGCCGACCTGCGATTCTGGCAGGCCTCGCGTCAGCCGTGTCAGTGTCAATTGTCGAGTCAAGTGGTATCTCCATCTCTGAATATTTGGCGCACAGTGGTTCGTTGTCTCTCTACGAGTCGAAAAAAGCTCCGTAGGCTCTGGCCTCGATCGCCAAGCTTTCGCCGGATTGAGCATCACCGCGCCTATTTGGAGTCACTCTCTGGTCCAAATCGCCAATCTACCACTGTCATTCGTCGTTGCTGGGTGTGGAACCCGTTGTTCAGTTTCTGAGCCCCCGGTGTGATTTGTCTAAGACAAAGTAGAGGAGGGACCCTGGATTTTCTGCTGCGACGGGCTCCATCGCTGGCTCAGCGACTCAGCGTGCGAGAAGCCGTTTTGATGGGTTCTCCTCGCTCGCCACAGCGTCTGCATTGGGAGAGGCTTGGGACATTGAGAAGGTTTCTCCCGGGGATATGCTCGTTCAGCGACGAGGCCGAGACCTGGGGAGACTGACCTCGTGAAAGGTTACACGGGTGCCGGCGGCTTCAGACTTCAGCAGGGCCCTGGCTGGTCCGTACATGACGGGGGCATCCGAGAGACGCCGAAGGGCGGCCAGGCCCTGGATGTTCCTGGGGACGACGGAAGGGAGCTTGCCTAGCTGGAGCAAGGGCCCAGCAATTGAAACACAGCGCACATGAGGGGAGCCAGGGCGGATTCAGGTACGAGATGCCCAGAGGTGAGGTCGGCCGGCCGGGGGGGGGGGAAGGGGCCGTCAAAGGAGCATGAACTGTTCCATCCGAGGCAGTGTTTCCAAGAACCGGCTTTTCCTTGGTCGTCGGTCGTAGGTAGCCAAGATCCCAGGCGAACGGCCGGGTGGTTAACGTCATTCCTGGGGCGCTCGAGGCACAAAGACCCCCGGGATAGCACGATTGGCAGTGCTAGATGGGCGGGTGTGGGCATGGGAATGCTTGCGCTGGCACTGACACCGAGTTGTGCTGTGCTATTCCTAGCGCAGGATAGAGGCCCGTCCGCCCACCAGAGGGAGACATTTTGACATTTGAACTGGAGACTTCTGGAGCCTCTAGGCAAGGGACCAGACGAAAGAGACAAAGGCGAACCCCGCCGAGGACAAAGAGGACAAGCTAGTGACAGACCACAATCGCATTCAAGGGAGGGAGATTCGGAGACGCAGGCTTGTGCAGGGCGGCTCTTCTGTTTGGACGAGATGAAGCCGCAGAGTCGACTCACAATCACTCTACCTGTCTCGTTTTGCCCCGACGACAGTGACCGACGCCGGACTTAGACCTCTGCGACTCAACCGTCGCTGTCTCAACCAGGTCGCGGAGGCATGTCGCCGTTCCGGGCCTGTGGCAGCCTGCATGGTCGAACGAGCGTCGAGATTGATAGACAAAGGCGTTCACTAAGCAGCGGCAGCCGGCCCCGAGTTGCTGGATCGTTACACATGGAAACGCCCCCCATCTCGAATGTCTGGCTGGGCGACAAGAGATGCGACTGACGTGACGAGAGGGGCATTATTGTCGAGTCTTTATCCAATCCCAGAGGAACGGTGAATTGAATGAAACTAGACGCGGAAGCTGCACCAAGCCACATCATCTATATCCCAGATTCGACCGGAATAGTGCTGAGTCGAGGGCCAGACAAAGCCCAATTGAAGCTTTGTGTCTGTGGCGTGTATCGATGGCTTGAGATCGAGTCCTGTGGCTCTTTCTTTATTTTCCTGCAGGCCCGTTTTCTTTGTCCCTCGATACGTGGGCCGACGATGCGCATGCACGCACGCTTGACTCGTCTTTGTTGTCTTCTGCCGGTCTTCATCTATCTCTTGCTTCTTGCATATGTTACTCGGCCGACGCCAGCCAGGGACTGGAATCGACCGTTGATTATCGCGGGACGGGAGAGGACGCATCTCAGGCCATGCATGGGTTGTATATGTTGACGCCCTCACCGCCTCTCTTGCCCTGGACGCGATGATGTAACCCAGGTGGTCGGTGCATGGCATAGAGACGCATCGGGACCAGTGTGTGAGATGTGGACGTGTGAGTGAGTACTCGATGCGAGAGCGAACAAGGCTGTCCGGGGGTGGACATGCCAGCCAGTGCAGAGAAATACACGGTCGGTCGGCGGCCATAATTGATGCAAGTCTTGCCAGAAGCGGTCGCTGAGTTGAACCATGATGATGATGCAAGATCTGAGGAGTAGCCCAAACAGTGGCCTTGCACGCTTGCAACTTGATTTCTCGAAACCAGCCTGGAAACCTGCTTCTCTTTCTCAATGACAAGCAGAGCCAAAGATGAGACTGGCCCATGTATTTTGCCAGTGAGTGTGGGTGGTATTCTTTATGCGAACCTGACGTTTGTGCCTGTGCATCCGTGGGCGAAAAGTGGGCTGAAGCTCTAGAAGGTGCTTGGGAATGGGACAGCTCTGGATAGCTCTTGCACTTGCAAATCTAGACAACGCCTAAGCTTGAGGTAAAGCAAGCACAGCACGAGGGAATGGAATAGCTTCCCACTTAGCCCAGTTAATGCAAAACACCCACACTCGGCTGCACAACACTGGATCCAATCCAAGGAACAGACCTCTCTCATCGCAGTTGGCATAGCTCCTCGGCCTGGTTTCTTCCCAGTTGCTAGTGAGCAGCTGGGGGACCTTGTCCGCTGGAAGCTTAGTGCGTGGCCGCTAAGCGCCCGAGCAAGGTTCCCCCCAAGGTGACGTCCCCACCTCCGCTGAGCAACCGCGCGCTGGCCTCCGGGGCGACGTCCATTCAGCGGCGACAGCGGCCCTCGCGGGTGGGCGGCGGGCTGGCTGAGGAGGACCGGCGCGCGCTGTGATTGCTTCACGGCGTCCTGCAGCGAGGCCCTGGCCGTGCCTTGTGCCTTGTGGGTAAAATGCTGTCGAGGAGCCACGGCACGGCACCTGATATCGCACGCCCTCCACACCCCCTCCGGTCGGAGGCTTGACCTTTTACACCCCCTGGAGCGTCCACTGAACCACCCTCTGCACTCCACTGTAAGTCGGCGCTCCCCAGCGACCCCCAGGGCCCCAGCAAGCTCCCAAATCACCCCTAACAACCTGGGATCGCCTGAAAAAACTCCATCCCAGGCCTGCCTGGGCTTGGGTGACTGGGTCTTCTTGAGACGGCCATTGAAAAGGCTTCTGCTCCCGCATCCAGATCTTTGCCTTGCTCCCCCTTCCCACCCATCCCGTCGTCGTCGACCTCTGGTCATCATCCATCCAACTCCAACCACTCCACTCGTTCCTCTACATCACTGTACTTCGGGCAACGCCTCGTCACTAATTAAGAACCCGGCCGAACAATTCTACCGTGGTCCAAGACGAGACGAAAGACAGAAGCAAGAAGGAAGGCAGGACAAGAGTTAGAGGGTCCATTTCTCCGTCGTCTTTTCTGTCTTGTCCCTGGGTGGAAAAAAGGTCTTGATACCTGGCTCAGAAGCGCTGTACTGCATTGCATTTGTCTCTGCCTGGTCCTGTGCATATTTCTGCCTCTGCCGTGTGCGCGTTTGGTCCTCCGCCATCCGCCCAGCAACGCACCTAGCGACCCCCCGGTCACTTTGGCACTTGGTCCAGCTCTAGATGCCCACGCTCTAGAAGTCCAACTCCCCACAATCTCGTCCAACTCAAGAGACTGGGCCTCATCTCCCGGCTTCTTCTGTGTTGACTTGTTTCGTAACGACTGTCTCTCACGAAATCCACGATTGCGTCGACACTCGCTCGTCACGTCCTCAAATGTCCTTCGAACGATTATAACGACAAACGACGACGTCGACACCGACCCCGCTACGAGCCAATCTCCTACCAGACCACTCCCTGGCCACGAGTCGACCTCAAGACGGACGACACTTGCAAGGGATTTGCTCAGACACTCATTCGATAGTATCTTGGTAGAGGAGTTGCTGCAGCATTGACTTACTGCAGAAACATCCTCTTGCATCTTCCATCGCCGTGTCGTTAATACCGAATACCTACCGATAGCTGGCGTGCTTCGGCAGAGCTCGACTCAACTCGAGTTTCTTCGAATCGTCCCCCGCTACCTACCTACCCTCTCTCGACCATGGAGGCTTCCTCTCCTCTTGCGGCTCTGCACCGCCCGATGCCCGTCCCCGGATGGGGCAGCCGCGATGTGTTCCGTGGACACCCTCATTACTCGACCGCCTCGGTCACCTCTGCTACAATGAGCCTTCGCGAGCAATTGCACAAGACTGCCGACTACTTCAACGTCAAGGACGTACGGGGCTCCTCGCCTGCTGCGAGTCTGGCTGCTGACTTGTCCCAGAACTTTCGTCTTGACAATGACTCGAGGTTCGTCGTCCCTGGTACTCGGGGCCAAGTGTCTTTGGTTAACATCACAACCAGTCCTCAATTCCCCACCCCGAGACGGGCCCTGTTTACTGCCGGCATGATGGGTGGCATGGAAGGTCGAGGTGAGAAGCCCAACGGGTCCATACCTTCAAGTTGGGGGTCCCAGGTGACTAATTGGTATCTTCCTATAAGCAGTCACGACTCCTCCGTTGCCGTCCTCGTCGCCCGCACCCCTGACCGAGCTCATGGAGGTTTCGCCTCTACCTCACAAGGCACCCTTCTTCACACAGTTTGAGCTCACTTCTCCGACGCCTGGGTCAACTCCAGCCGCTGACGACGAAATGATGCTCGACTCACCCGCTCCCATCTCACGGCAGTCTTCTCTGGAACCGCCGAAGCACATCGTGGCTGAGTCAGTCCCATATTGGCACATTCCTGAGGGTATCCATACTGACGTCCTTCCTTAGCCGCAGGATAGCTGTGCCGCGGAGACCTTCTCTCACACGAATGAAGGGTCTCAGCACGACGGCAGTGCCCAGTCGGTCACAAGGTGACAGCGAACTGCCCCCTTTCCGCTTCGGTGCGGGCTCTCGTCTCAACCACGCCAGCTCCAACCTCTCCCTTAGTGAATGCTTCGAGTCAACATCACCGCCTCAAGAGCGACGACCTGCCTCTGCCAACAGCCCCTGCCCAGGTCTTCCTCTCTCCCGTGTGCGACCCCAGTTCCTCAACTTCAACGCTGCTCGCAATGGTTCGCCCATGAACTGCCACGCTCGCCGGCAATCCAACCCCTTTCTCAGAAACCGAAAGCAGTTCCGCCGGTCACTAAGCATGTTCGAGCATCCCGCTGACATCATGAAGAAGTCTGAGGGCGAGGAGAGCACCTCGTCTGCACTACAATCGGTGATGGATGTCGAGGAGGCACAGGAGCCCGCCCTCCCCCATTTCCTTACCGAGGATCCTACCGACACTATCCCCCGTATTACCAGGGAAACTCTCGTGGACGTCTTGGACGGAAAGTACTATGAGCACTTTGACCAGAAGATGGTGATTGATTGCCGATTTGAGTACGAGTATGATGGTGGCCACATTGATGGCGCTGTCAACTACAATGACAAGGACCTCCTTACCCGCCAGCTCTTCGAGACTCCCATGAGTGGGCGTGTCCTCCTCATCTTCCACTGCGAATACTCGGCCCACCGTGCTCCCCTCATGGCTCGCCATGTCCGATCCGAGGATCGCACCGCGAATGCAGAGTCATATCCCAAGCTTACATATCCTGAAGTCTACATCTTGGATGGCGGATATTCCGGGTTCTTTTCCGAGCATCGAGGCCGGTGCTACCCCCAAGAATACGTTGAGATGTCGGATGAGAATCACCAGCGCACCTGCGAGCGCGAGATGGGTCGGTTGAAGTCTCGCAAGGGCCTCAGCCGTGCCGCGACCTTTGCTTTTGGCCAGCGTGGACCTTGCGTGGACGAGTCACCGACCGCTCCCAGCCGACCTTCATCACGATATCTATACCCTCCTATTGCTATGATTGGCAACTCCCCCATCCTTGGGGAGAGATCACATACCCGTCGTATGGCCTCATACTAGACACGTCGATCTTCCCGACTTTGTCTGCTGTTCTCGTGGTAGAGTCCGACTCCATCGGTGCTGGTCTCACCGAGTCTGCTCTTTCAGGTCTATGGTCATCCGCATCCCTCTCTCCTCATTCCGACAATGTTGCTAAACGGATTCCTCACACAACCTCCTCCATCCGATGAATCCATTGTGCCACTGGACCATGGCAATATGATTCCTATAATACTTGCCCTGGTCTCCCTCGACACCCATCGTTCTGCAACTAATCCTCACTCATAATCCGTCTCATGCTCATAGCACCACCACGACCGCAACGACTTTTTCGCTTTTAGATCACGGCGCGAGTTCTCACTCATCGATTGATTTCCTTTTTTCCACGTTTTATGCATCACAGACCGGTTCATGGTTTTTTCGACATTTACACGTTTACGTATCTGGTCCATTGATGGAACCTCATTCACACACATGGGAGCCAGCCCCTCCCCTTCAGCATTTGGGCGTGCGCGTTATTCTTCTTCTTTTTTGCTACTCGACATGTATTTGTTCTTGGCGGTTTTCGATCTGCGTTTGGTTCCTGAGACATGTCGCGGGAGCATCATCTCCCCTGCGACTGTGGCGCTGCTCGCAATAGACATTTCGACACCAGATGTCTCGGTTTCTCCCCTACCCGTGGCTCCCCCTTGGAAGCCACCCCCTTGGGAATACCAACAAAACCTACAGAAGGCCACCTTGGCCTGATACAACAAGAGTCGCATCTGCCATTCGGTACTTTCTATTCGACAGTCTTTTGATACCAGTATCCCCCTCTTCCGGATACCCACCTACACCCCGTCTGCGCATATTGTCGCACCTATACCCCCCAACCTGACAAGACGGGACCGGTTTTTTAACCAACTTTTTTTTTGTTCAACATACATATTCAAATATCCCTTCCCAGGAGAGAAAATAGGGAAGATGGAAACAATTACACAAACCCTCAGGCCTGGACCTTGTATCATTTTCTTTTTGTTCTCAGATCCCGGGCCCCTCTGGTTTTGCGGTACCAAGAAAGATTGTTACTGCTGTACTTTTCTGTAGGACTAGCTTGACAGGAGGTGTGGAAAACGTTCCATGGCTGGCGAAAGATGTGGTTTTTGCTGGTTGTACATTACGTTGCCCAAGGGGGGTTCCCCTGGCTAGTAGATAACCTACAATTGAGGGAAAACAGTTAAAGTTAAACCTGCTGGTTCTCTACTGTGATTGGTGGTTGTGGTAAGCGAGTTGAGACTATCGTGCGACGAACCTTGTAACGCATAATGGGTTTGAGTTGCACTGAATCAAGTCGCACGGTCAAGTCAGCCACCTCGCGTTGAGTTGCACATGGTTGAATTCTTTTTGTTTGCATCTTGGTTCTATAAGGCCGACTGACTCTATCCTCCATTAGACGACGGCCTCTATCTGTTGCTAGATACCAACCACCTCGATGCTGCGAATCATATTCCGATCCATGAAATAGTTAGCCCACGAAAAATCCCAAACCCGCCCTTTTGAACGCCACCCATGCATCTGTTGCTACCGATATATACGCACATCTCCACTCAGGGGTATCAAGCAGCAAAATCCCATTTCTTGAACGCCTCCCTGAAAGCCTCGACATCCTGTGTCTCCTCCTCGACCGTCTGCTCGCAGTCTTTCCAGATGATGCGGTCCTCAAGCCCCAGGAGTTTGGCCACAACCCGGCGGCCAAACTGCAGATCGAAGCGCATGTCAGAGGGCAGCGGCATGACGAGGGCTTTACCCTTAATGCGGTCCTCGCCGTCGTCCGCCCAAAGCCATACGCGGAAGAAGTCGCCCCCTGACTCGGCCTGCTGCGCGAGGGTGAGGTCGCGGGTGGTGAAGGCTGGGTAAGACTGGTTCTCGGCCTCAACGCGGAACGCAGCTTCGGCGACGTCCTTGTAGATGAGGTCGGCGGGTAGGGGGAGCAGTTGCCAGATGAGGTGGACGTTGCGCTCGCGGCTAATCTCCCATGTGACGACGCCGAGCTTGTGGGAGCTCTTGGTGGCAATCATGGCCTGGATGGCCTCGCGGAAGCGCGTCATCTCCTTGTAGGCCTTCACGGCGTCACCCTCTGGATCCGAGACGGGGCCAATGCTCGGGATCGTGGGGTTGTGCGGAAGCGGGACAATGATGAAGTGTCCTGGAAAAGAGAGGCCTTGCTCAGCAAAGGTGGCAGAGGTAGGGAGAGGGCCCTTGGCAGTTGAGACGTAGGCATCATTGCCGATGCTGCAGCACATGTGAACAGCGAGGTTAGAGTTGGAAAGACAAAAGTAACATCTGTCGGGACCTGGTGGAGGAGAACGATGGCGATGTTTCTGTCGACCACGATAGCCTCGGTCATGGTCGTCGCGGCCATATCGATTGTATGAGTCGTCTTTCGCCGGGCGCTTCTTGGAGACGTTGAAGGGCGAGGACGTAGCGCCCGTGGGGATGGCAACATCAGCCTTATTGAGACTGAAAGCATACATCGCCTTTGCCTTGGCGTCATTGCCGTATGGCGCCATCGAGATGAATCGCGTGACAACAGGGTTTTCGGACTCCTCTTTGGTAGGATGCACAAAGGGCTCGCGTTCGTAGAAGAAGTTGCTTGGCGAGGCGGACAGATGGTATCGAGGCTTGAGAGTAGCACATAGCTGCGCGATGGATTCCGAAACAGCTATGGAGGCTTGGTTTGTGGGATCAAGAGCAACCTGGGAGCCGGTCCATACGCCCGCGGGCCACATCGAGGTCAAGAGAATATCAGCGCTGTTGGCACCGCGCAGGCTGTTCGCATCATCGACGGTGTGGAGGGGCAGGTGTTGCTCCTTGGACTGGCCCGCAACAATGTTTGTATCGAGCTGGCCACCCAAGGTGACGATGCGCACGCCGTCGAACGTCTTGGTGATGCTGCGCTTGCCCAAGAAGTGGAGGTTTGGGCAGATGTCCTCCTCGGCCTCGACCTTGGCGACGACGCGCGGGGGCAGAGGGTTGCTACCAATGGTGAAATAGGTTGGGAGAGGAACTTCCAGGGTTCCATTCAATAGCGCGGAAACTGTGTCGTCGTCGTCGTCGGGGCCAAACACATCGCCGGTAAGGATAGCCATGGAGAAGTTGTTCTTGGAATGCAGCGTTGCGAGCTTCTTGAAGGCGGTTTCTAGCTGGCCATTGAGGCTGCCCAAGACGATACTAAATAGTAAAATGTCAGCCTGATTCGCTATCGGGTATTACGATCGCACATACATCTTTGGCGCCGCCATCTTGGTTGTTGTGTGGTGAGGATATCTTGGCTTCTCACGCGATCAAGAGAGAACGGATGAAAGCTGAAGCTGCAGGTGCGATGATGAAAGTGCCTGGGCGCGTTTAAGATAAGAGAATGCGGCGCGAGCTTGATTGGTCAGAGTGGGGCAATTTGCGCTAGCGCCGCCTTATCGGTTTTGCCGCGCATCTACCGTTGAAAAAAGTTAGGAAATTTTGGCGGGGAGCCGCTTCGCGGTGAAGCTCTTCTCGCAGCGAAACTTGGACCTTGAATCGCACTCTACAAATCTCTTTTTTCGGCGTGCAACACCGCCAAGATGCCGTCCAACTCCTCCGGACGCATCGCCAAGGTGCGAAAGAACAAGAACCTGACACCGCACCAGAAGAACCATCGATGGGAGTCTTTCAGCACCAAGATCTCCAAGTTCAATTCCCTGCAGCCGTTGCGAAAAGTTCGACGCCATGACCTCGACACCGAAGACCTTTCGACATCGACGTCGTACTTCCAGACCGGGCTGCAGAAATGGGGAGAGCTCAATGTCTCAAAGCCCTTCTCCGCCTTCAAGACGAAGGTGTATCCGCTGTGCGAGAGCCTTCCTCAGCTCCTGCACTTCGAGCAGCGGATCATGGATCTTTTGGCCGACTTCATCTCGGGCCAAGACAAGGAAGCTCTGGAGCCCCTTCTGGATCTCCTTACAGCATTTTCACACGACCTGGGAGTCCGATTCGAGAAACATTATGGGAGGAGTTTGGATCTGATGGTGGCAATCGCCGCCAAACCTCAGCCTGTCGAGGTCATCGAGTGGACCTTTGGCGCTCTCGCTTTTTTGTTCAAGTACCTCTCCAAGCTGCTCGTCCCGGACTTGCGGCCGACATTCAATGTCATGGCGCCTCTACTCGGAAAGTCGCGACATCCTCCTCATATCGCCCGATTCGCCGCTGAAGCCCTGAGCTTCCTGGTAAAGAAGGCCGCCGCACCGTCGCACCGCGAAACAGCTCTCAAGCGCCTGGTTGAATGTGCGCGGGATGATCTCATCAGCATCAAGTCCGACCGCCAGTTCACCCTCTACAAGGACGGATTGATGACCATGTTCGCCGAAGCGATCAAGGGTACAGACTACATCATCCACTCGACTGGTCCAACGATTTTTGCCGCTTTGGTCGATGCTATTCCTGAGGAGGAGCGCTCTCTCGCAGAGGAGACTATTTGGACCGATGTCGTCTGTGGTGTTCTGACCAGCGTGATTCACCATGCGACTTTCGACACTTTTGGAGAATTCGCTGAGGGAGTTCATCAGTCGATTCAAGCAAACATGGAGCGCGTTTCCGCGACTGATCGTCAGTGGCAAGCAATTCCTCTGATTAGAATCTACGGCACCCTGGCTGGCGTCCGAAAGGGATATCGACTGAGCGACTGGGCTCCTCTTATCCGCAACTTTGTCCAGATGCTATCGAATATTACCAAAGCGGCGCTCGAAGTGCCGAAGGATGCCGAGAGTGTTGTGTGGAAGTCTATTATTGTCAACATCGCCATTGTATGGCATCACGCGCCGATCGACGCTTTAATACCCCATATTGTTTCTCTTACTCAATCCCTGAGCCGGGAGCCGTTCATGAAATGGTTCATCCCTTTCTGCTCGTACTTTTGCGAGCTAAATGCTCAACGTTTTGGAAGTCTGTTCCGGAATGATTTTCAGAAGTAAGCCCCCCTGTCTCTCTATCTTGAATCTCAAAACTAACTGTGTCAGGTTTATTGCCAACCACTGGTCTGAAGGTCCTAATGAGGACATGTTATGTATTTTGTTGCCCAAGATGATCGAGAACCACGCCTTTCCGCCAGCGGGCGAAAAGGACAGCTGCAGGATGCCGCAAGCCTGGCAGGACCAGATTGTTTCCAAGTTTGAGCGCTTGGAAATCTCGCCTTTCCCTGAGAGGGGGCCTTACAACAAGGATCCTCAGGTCTGGAGGGATAGATGCCTACCAAAGTACTCTGCTCTTCTCCAAATTCTCGAGTTGACCACGGTTCATCCATCCACAAACGCTCGCATCGCCGAACTTCTGCTTCGAAAACTCAAGTTAGCTCTGAGGCCCTCCTCCTCTCTTGCATCCGACGAGGTTCACTTTATTGTTGGCCAAGGATTCCACGCATACCTTCGCATGAGCAAGGCTGCCGGGTCTGTCGACATTGCCTTGAGCCCTTTACTGCGAGCTGCCGTCCCACGCTTCGCACAGTCTATTGGCTTCCTTCACGCGTATCTTGCCTACGAAGAGATCCTTCGAAGCCAAGAGACGGCTGAAAGACAAGGCAGCACAAGCAGTGACAGTTCGACAAGCGAAGAAGATCCAGTCACCAAGTCATTGATCGAGAACCTGAGCTCTCCGTCCCACGAAATTCGCCTGGCATCTTTGGAACTGCTCAAGGCACTCAACTCAATCACAGATGCCTTCGACAGCGTTGACACTATGATCGAAGTTGAGCAGACTCCCCTAAGCCTCGCACACACAAGAACAATTGCTATGCTCCTTCGCAAGCTAGGCCAGAATTACGCTTCGTTTGAGGACAAGTCGTGGTTGCAGCAGGCAGTCCCGTCTTTCCTCTACGGTATGCTGACGGTCAAGCTCTCACCCGTGTGGGATGATGCCGTGGAGATGATGAAGCAAATCGCTCAGACCAAGACTGGAGAGGAAGCAATCTGCGAGGTTGCGTTCCGCTGGCTGAAGGTTCCTTCAGCTCGCTGGGGTCCTTCACAGCCGGAAACCCACTCTTCAGGTCCGACTTTTGTTTCCGACTTTGAATGCACCGCAGTTCGCCGGCTTGGAGAAGTTGCAGATGGGGTGGAAGAGGCCATTGACCGCCCAGATGACTTGATGCTGCAGAGGTTCGATGAGAAGCAACGAACAGCAGAGGTTGCGGCTGGTAACTCCAGATCCCGCGCGCTCAAAGTGTTTAACGCGATCCCTGCTATTGCAGAGAGAAGATCTCGCCACCTTGTTCCTCACTTTCTTGCATGGGCGGGTGACGATGACCGAACCCCTGACTTGGCTGATGCGCAAGACACCTCTGAAGGCGCGACCTGGTCTCTCGCAGATCGCAAGGCCATGGTTGGTGTCTTTTCACAGTTCATCAATCCTCGAGTCCTGTACCAACACGAAGAAGTCTATGTTGCACTTCTTCAGCTAATGGAGAATGGTGATGTTGAGGTCCAGAAGGTCACTCTCAAGGCCATCCTCGCGTGGAAGCAGGAGGCCATCAAGACCTACCAAGAAAACCTCGAGTTTCTCCTTGACGAAGCTCGGTTCAAGAACGAGCTTACTGTCTTCCTTCAAGACGACAGTGCCATCAAGGCGGAACACCGATCCGAGTTGATGCCCGTCCTACTTCGATTGCTCTATGGTCGAACCATCTCCAAGAAGGGCGCGGCTAGCGGTCGACATGGACTACACGCAACCAGGCTCGCTGTCCTGCGAAATCTCAGCGTTGAGGACATGGGCAGCTTTTTGGACATCGCCACTGGAAAGTTGAAGGATGTCAAGGTCGTCGGCGCATCCAAGAAGATATTTGACGATCCCCTGCTCCCCGTTCGAAAGCAAATGGGTTTCCTCAACATGATTTCCTCCGTCATCTCCGAGCTTGGAAACAACGCAACACCCTATGTCGAAACCCTCCTCAATGCGGTTCTTTACTGCCTTGTTTTCGCCTGTCGACAACTGAGCGGACATGGCGCGGATCCGGAAAACCCCCCTGACGAGGAGGAGGAGGAGAAGGCCAGTACACATTCTCTTCTCAGAGTGATCCGTTCGACTGGTCTGAAGTGTCTGAATGCGCTTTTCCAAAACGCTCAGTCTTTCCAGTGGGCGCCATATCACGACATAATCATTGAAGAGGTTGTTGTTCCAAGACTCGACAACCTGCCTGTCGAGACGACCCAGGGAGTGTCGGGCATGCTGCAGCTCTTCTCGACCTGGTCAGTTCTTCCTCGTGTCGCTCTCTTCCTCGCGCCACACGACAAGGTTCTTCCGGATGGCGTTATTCCCAAAGTTATCGAAACACTCTCAACCAAGGGCAAGGACGAGGTCAAGATTCACGTGCTAGCCATCATTCGCAACCTGGTGAAGCTTGCCACCGCGCCAGCTCAAGAGTCTGAGTTCAACGAGGTTATCAAAGCGGAGCTCCTTGACACGAATGCCGCAGCGATCCTAGCCCAGATCACAACTGTTCTGGACATGTCCAGCCTCAGCAATGATTTGTTGGAGGCATGCGTGGAGACCATCTTGTCTCTAGCACCGGTTGTCCAGGACCCCCAAGACATTCAGTCTGTGATCAAGATTTCCATCTTCCTCCTGAACCAACCCCCGCGACGAGTTAGCCCCAAGCTCAAGGGCAGAATCCTTCTCATTGTCGAACAATACGTCACACGTTCCAATGCCGATGAGGACCGATCACTCCTTGACGATGTGTACGACACTGTTTCATCTCTCTACAGCTATTTCAGGGATCAAGAGAACCGACAGTCACTGTCAAGGGCGTTGCTGGCTCTTGCTGGGAAAGACAATGATCTTGTGGAAGTTGCTAGTCTTTGTGAAGCCCTCAATTCGTTCAAACAGGGTCGGATCGAGGAGCCAGATTACGACAAACGTCTCGCCGCCTTCAGTGCCATTTCAGGCGACCGGGAGGTCTCTCTCACTCCGAAGCAGTGGCTTCCTCTACTCCACAACTTGATTTTCCATATTCGAGACGACGAAGAGTTTGGAATTCTCTCATCAAACTCGGCCGATGGCATTCGACGATTCATTCGAGATGTGGCAGCTTGCACAATTGATGCTTCAAAGGAGAAATTCGACACTTACCTGCGAGACGTCATCCTCCCTGCTCTCTATGTCGGAGCCCGCGAACCCTCCGACACGGCTCGACGAGAATATCTCCGGGTCATGGGACACCTCATCATGACAATGCCCGAGTGGGAGCCCATTGCCGATCTCGGCGCCTTGTTGAATGACAGGACAGAGGAGAGCGCGGAGCCAACCTTCTTCTTCAACATTCTGAGTCCCGCGACTTCGAGGCAACTGGAGGCTCTTCAGATTCTCGAGGCTGCCAACAGCCAGAAGGAGATGGGTAGCCAGAATCTTGCTCAGTTCTTCATCCCACTTCTGGAGCATTTCATCTTTGGCCGCACTGATGGAAGCGATGACCATGGACTCGGTGCGCAGGCGACCAACACTATTGGTAACCTGGCAAAGTCTCTGCACTGGAAGCATTACCGTACTACCTTTCAGAGGTATATCGGCTACGTCGAGTCAAAGCCCGATCTTCAGAAGCAGACAATCCGCCTCCTAGGCAAGTTTTCCGATGCCCTCATTACTGCATCTGAGGAGGTTCCAGAGGAACGCATGGAAGTGGATCAAGTCGATGCCTCGTCATCAACCAGCACAAGACTCCCTCTCACGATGCCAAAGTCAGAGAAGCTGTATACCGAGGTAGAAAAATCTTTCTTGCCCACGCTCATCAAGCATCTCCATCTGAAGGATGAGTCGGAGGTCAGTTACCGTGTCCCTGTCGGTGTGGTCATCATCAGGCTCCTGAAACTCCTACCTTCGGAGCAAATGGATCAGAAGTTGGCAGGTGTCTTGACAGATATCAGCCACATTCTTCGAAGTAAATCTGTGGAAGCTCGAGATATGGCTCGAGATACCCTGGTCAAGATCGCTGTCAACCTTGGCCCCTCGTTCTTTGGCTTCATTCTCAGGGAACTTCGAGGAGCTCTCACCAGAGGATATCAGCTTCATGTGCTCTCGTACACGATGCACTCGATCTTGGTTGCAGTCATTCCTGGCTACTCTCCTGGCGACTTGGACTACTGCCTTCCAACTATCGTGACGGTGATTATGGACGACATTTTCGGCGTGATTGGACAGGAGAAGGATGCCGAAGGATACACCAGCCAGACAAAGGAGATCAAGAGCAGCAAGAGCCAGGACTCAATGGAGCTGGTTGCCAAGAATGCGTCCATCAGCCAGCTCATTGTGCTTGTGAGGCCTCTGCGGGCCCTCCTGATGCAAAAGGTTGACCTCAAGATGATTCGCAAGATTGATGCCCTCATGACGCGCATTACTGCCGGTCTCCTTCAAAACCCAGCTGCCGAAAGCCGCGACACTCTCGTCTTCTGCTACGAGGTCATTCAAGACGTCTACAACTCACAGAAGCCCGAAGTTGAAGAGAAGATCGACCCGAGGATCAAGAAGTACTTGGTCCAGAAGGGTGCCAAAAAGAGCGGCGAGCGAGGTAGGACAACCAAGAACACCTACAAGCTCATTCGCTTCGCCGTCGACATTCTTCGAGCCATCTTGAGGAAGCACGACAGCCTGAGGAATGCTGCCAACATCTCTGGCTTTGTCCCTATCTTGGGTGATGCCTTAGTAGGCGGAGAGGATGAGGTGAAGATCTCAGCCTTCAGACTGCTGGCTGTCATCGTCAAGGTGCCATTCCCTGATGACCAGGCCAATAAGCTCTACAAGGTTGCTGTCAAGGAAGCAACAAAGGGGATCTCGATGGCTGTCTCTACCACGACTGACCTGTCTCAAGCAGCGCTCAAGATGCTGGCTGTTTTCCTTCGAGACCGCCAAGATGTCCCTGTCAAGGACGCGGCAATCGACATGTTGCTTAGCAAACTGAAGGATGATCTGACTGAGCCACTATACCGACACGTCACATTCGACTTTTTGCGATCGGTTCTGGACCGGCATATTGAAACCGCAGCCATCTACGATACGATGGACTATGTCGGAACAGTCATGATCACCAACGACGACAAGGACACTCGCGATCTAGCACGAGGCGCCTTCTTCCAATTCATTCGGGAGTACCCCCAGAAGAAGGCCCGCTGGGCCAAGCAGCTCAACTTTATCGTCGCCAATCTCAAGTACGACCGAGAAGGTGGTCGTCTGTCTGTCATGGAGATTGTCCACCTGTTGCTTATGAAATCTTCTGATGACTTCGTCCAAGAGATTGCTGCCACTTGTTTCCTCCCACTCTTCTTTGTCCTGGCCAACGACGACAGCGAGAAGTGCCGACTTGCAGCGGGTGAGCTACTAAAGGAGATCTTCCGCAAGGCTGACAAGGAGAGGACGCAGACCTTCTTGGGTCTGTTGCGCTCGTGGCTCGACAAGGACGGGAACGAGGCAGTTATCAAGCTTGCCCTCCAAGTCTTTGGCTACTACCTCGAAGCTCATGAAAACGCCTCGAAGAACAAGAAGGACTTCAAGCTTGTTCTTGCCAAGGTTAATGGCGTCATCGACGCTGAGGATATCCGTGAGGTTGATGGAGACCTCCTGGAGGCCGCGCTGGGAGTTGTCCGAGCCTCTATGGCCGTGTTCCCCGACAAGATTCTGGCAAGCAATAGTGAGGACATGTGGGCGAACATTGCCAAGTGCCTCTCTCATCCTGATACACCTGTCAAACTGGTGTCCGTCGGACTAATCAGCTCCCTCTTGGCTGATTTCGCCCAGAAGGCTGGTAGCACCCCTATTGGCGAGTCAGTGGAGGGCAGCTATGGACTTGCACTCGATCTAGCAAAGGTACAGGATCTTGTCAGACAGGCGCTTGGCGTTCTGGCGACACGTGATGTGGATGAGAAACTGGGAGCAGAGGCTGTCCAGGTTCTCGTTTTCCTGGCTCCTCGCCTTCCACTACGACCTCCGGTTGAAGAAGAGGAAGAGAGTGAAAGCGAGGAACAGGCAGAGGAACAGGAGGACGCTGATGAAGTTGAGGAGAAGCAACGAAAGACGGATCTCCAGCATCTATTCTGGAAGTTGTCTCACATCATCCGAAGGGAGATCCCCCCCCGAGCGGTGGCCATCACGCCCAAGGTTGTTGCTATGGAGGTGCTTGAGACTGTTTGCCGCAGGTCTCCTTTGGATCGCTTGCAGCCATCTCTCAAGACCATCCTGGTACCCCTGCACAACCTCACCGATCCATCAATCGCCCCGCCATTCTCAAACGACGAGCTCTTCAAGACAAAGCACGAGGGTCTCAAGACCAGGGCGCAGATTCTCATGGATGCCCTGCAGAAGAAATTTGGAACGGCCGAGTACACGAAGCAGCTGCTGGCGATCAGGGAGGAAGTGAGGGCCAAGAGAGAGCAGCGGTCGAGCAAGAGAAAGATCGAGGCGCTCGCGCACCCGGAAAAGTATGGACGGGACAAGCGGAAGAAGTTTGAGAAGAACAAGGAGCGGATGAAGACGCGATCCAAGGAGCAGAAGGTGATGAGGCAGTCGTACAAGCGGTGGTGAAGAAGGTGTGGTCGAGCATCAAGTGGCGTCTAGGAGTTTTCGGCATTAGACAGCACCTATTTCAAGGCGTTGGTTTGTGGATATATAAAAGTTCACTGTAGATGAGATTGGGAAAATACACAACGCCATCAAGGCGAATATTTATCAATATGTTTTGTCTATGAGAAGGGTATCCATCCTACCAACGCCACCCAATGCCCTCTACTCTATCATACAACATGGTGCTCTTTTATGTTTATTCGTACATGTCAAAATCCATATGGGGACTTATGAGGTCCCAGTCTTTCCAGTTCCCTCTTCAGATTGAGCAAGAGATTCCTCTGGCCAGAACTCGATATCGCCGTCCTCGCCCAGGCTTCCTCTCTTGACGAGCTGGCCCTTTTCCCGCATGAGGTCCTCGACGGTGATCTTGCGATCGCCAAATATATTCAAATGGTCGCTGATGACGTGACGATTTCGGCATCCAGGGCAGGTAATGAGCGTAGAGCCGTAGTGGTAGCCCTGCTTGGAGACGTTGTGGTGGGAGCGATGGCCGCAGGGCACGCAGGTGAAGGACACCTGGTAGTAAGACGGCTTGATCTCTGGCCGCTCGCCCTCGCTCTTGGGCTGCTCTCCGGGCTGGGCCTGCTCGCGGCTGGGCTGCGCGTACTTTTGCGTCGGCGGGCGGGGGATCGAATGCGCCGCGCGGGAGGCGATCAAGGGCTGAAAGGCTGCGGCGGGGCGGGCGCGGATGATGCGCTGCGGTTGCGAGCGGAGCTGGCGCAGGATCGAGGAGACGATTGGTGTTGAGCGAGAGGCCATTTTTGCGTTGTGAGGGTGAGGTTGAGAGGTAGGGTTTTTTGGAGGACGTAAGTGGTGATGTTCAAGTTGGAGTTGAGAAATGTTTTAACATCCGGGGTTGCTTTGCCGCGAGACGTCATTCGTGGGTCCGGGTACTTAGTAAGGTCCATCATGGAATCTTGACGAATCACGGCAGTTGGCGCACTTACACGGTCAACTCCTACTTTTTGACTACACTCGAATCTCATATAGACGGGCGAGGCCTATAAATGGTTTAAATTATCAGGGAATATAGTTGGAGTTGTTGATGCCAATGGATATTGTCGAGTCCACATGGCAGAACCAAGTCCACGTGTGGACTTGCCTTGAATAAACAGTTGCTACCAAGTTAAACAATTGCAAGTAATAGGAAGAGGACGTTCTTTCCTCATGAGTTTTCTCTTAAAACAGACATCCTCCAAATCCCAGAGAATTCATGATTTCTTTCCCTCAATAACTCCCAACCTTTGCAGAAATCCTACCATCAATCTTCCTATTGACCAGCATCTGATTATCACTCTTCCATTCCTCTATAGAAAGCTCCTAGAATTCTCACAATGAAGCTCATTCCTACTCTTGCCTCCTTGGCCCTCTTCCTATTTGCCACCCCTGCCTCCGCAAACGACGACCTCGTCCTCGCCATCAACACAATCAACCAGGCCCGTCAGGCCAAGGGCATCAACCCTCTAGGCTGGAGCCCAGATCTCGCAGCCTACGCACAGTACTGGGCAAACCAGATGGGAGCCGGGGCGCAGCCCTTCAGTCACGCACCTCCTGAGCTCCGTCCCTTGCAGGGTGAAAACATCTTTCAGCAGACAGCTACCCAGTGCGATGCTGTCCACGACACGCCTCTCCAGAACGCCGTCAAAGCTTGGCTTTCGCAAGAGAGACTTTACACGGGACAGCCCATCAGCGATGGAAAGGAGCCTTGGCTTCACTGGTGTAAGTGGCTACTCGCTCTCGCAATGTGGGCTCAAAGCTAACAACCACAGCCCAGTGCATGTGGTCACAGACAACTCATATCGCTTGCGCAAGAGCATACAGCGTGTCGGAACCATGCAGAGTATTTGACGTTTGTCGTTTCTACCCAGAAGGAAATATGTAAGTCTACCATTTCGACCAGATGGTCACCACTAACAGTTCCCAGAATTGGGCAGACGCCATTCTGAGCGACGACTATGAACTAGTCGCGTGCCCCGGGGGATACTGGTCGAGTCGGGATGTAATTACTACGCGGCCGTTGAATTTCATCATGGGATCACTGTAACGGTTTTCGGGATGAGGTCAGGCGTTTTTGTAGTCGGATTGTCATCAAGCATACACAGAATTATCAGCAACCTACCAAAGAGCGCAGGAAGTAATTACATATGGAAACAAAGATAGAATAATACTACAGACCAAGTTGGTATCAACGAGTCATTCCAACTTCACACCTACTGAATGATGTTCGAGGTGATGGTCTAGGGTAGGTAGGATCAGCCACGCTTACATAACACTGGGGCGTGGGTGGTCAGTGCTCTCCAAGGGAAACACCGAATTTGTGGCAGACAGTGAGCGACGCGATTGAGAAAAAGGCCCCCAGTTCGCGACTCCATCAAGCATCGAGCGTTGAAGCCATCACAACAGACACGCCAAAGTCACCACGTCCCCTCCCATTCCACGACTGTGCACTTGTCATCACTTTCGCACAGGCCCCGGCACCTTGGTGGTCTTTTTCGCGTCCCGGCGCACTGGAGCAAAAGCGAGAGACGAGTCCTCGCGCGTCGGCATAGCTCCCTTTACTGGTCCAGCATAGGATGACCCTCGAGGTCTCCTAACGCACACAATGGAACGATCAAAGCCCCAGGCGTTCTTGTCGAGCTACGCGCCGCGATTGCGCGGCTACAACAACTCCCTCCTCACCCCCGTACTGCCGAGCGCGCCCTCTGGCCCCGTCTCGAGAACGACCAAGCGAGGGACTACCATCATCAACTACGCCGAAGATGGGTACGACGACCTGGATGAGGATAGCGACGACACCCGAAGGCGACCCACCGGCTTGAGAAGCTTGCGCAAGGAGGACTCGGTCAGCAGGCAAGACCTTGCCGACAAGGCAGGCAAGGAGACCAAGGAGCCCGTCGGAGTCCAGGGCATCTGGCGCGATTGGATGGCCAAGCATCGTCTGGCTCGGAGTGATCAGCAGAATGCGGTACAGGCTACATTGCCGCTCACACTGATTCCGATCCGGATCGACCTGGACGTTCCGGCCTTCGTCCCCCCGCCTCCATTTCCAACACCGAACCCCAATACCGTCGACATCTCCCTCCCTCAGTATCGACAGCAGGAGATGACGGTGCCCTACAAGCTGCGAGATATTTTCTGCTGGAATCTCCACGAGACGCTGATCTCAACCGACCAGTTTGCCCAGACTCTGGTGCAGGATCTCGACCTTCCCAACCGACAAAACGCCATCGCCGAGATCAGTAAACAGATCCGGACACAGCTCGAGGAGTATGCGGGCGTGGCACTTCACCCGCTGTTCCACGCGGAGCAGCCGGCTCCTTCTCTCCCGCAACCGACAGCCAGCGGATTAACCCCAAGACCAAGCTTCGCTCTCAAGTCTCGGGATGAGTCTCCCGCTTCTGCGATCCGAGGTGCCTCTCGACCAGACACACCTGCGCAGACAGGAGGCGCACCCACTCCATCTCAGACACAGACACAGGCCCCAGATGTGACAGCTGAGGCGACTCCCATTCTCCCCGATTCTGATGACTACAACCCCGACGATACATATCGATGTATCATCAACTTGAACCTTAATCTGGCTTCAATGCTGTACACAGACAAGTTTGAATGGTCTCTGCTGCACCCGCCAGGCACTGCTGAGGCGTTTGCCAAGGTGACGTGCACTGACCTAGGACTTACTGGAGAGTGGATTCCAGCCATGACACATGCTATCTATGAGGCTGTCCTGCGACTAAAGAAGGAGGCCTGCGAGGCGGGTGGACTTGTGACCGGATGGGGTGGACTACAGCAAGAACTGCCAAACGATGCCGCCCACGGTGTGGAGGCTGGTTGGAGATATGATCCCGACCACCTAGGAGACGACTGGGAACCAAAGGTGGAGTTCTTGAGCAATGAAGAGATCGAGAAGCGAGAGGGCGACCGAGAGCGTCAAGTCCGTCGGTTACGTCGGGAGACGGCACGATTCAGCTCCACGACAGGCATGCTGGGCGGCACACCGTTTGGCGCCCCGATGGAGGTTGAGGAGGAACGGATGGGGCGAGGCGAGCGATCCAAGAAGAAGCGGAGGTTCCGAAGCCTGAGCCCGCTGGGCCGAGGAGGGACGCCGGGAGGGCGAGGAACTCCAGACGTGGGCGGGTATGGAGGCGGCGGAGCTCTGACGGACCAAGAGAGACTCCAGTGGAGATGCTGGCATTGCCAGATATGGGGCACCAGCGTCTGGGCTGTGCGAGACGGTCCTGCAGGGCCAAGGGTAGGTGCAGCTCCTCGAGGATTTGTTGACTTGTTACTGACGCTTCCCAGACCCTGTGTGCCAACTGTGGATATCTCTATGAGCGGGATCAGAGGCTTCCTCGCCAGTGCAAGAATCTTCATTTCCAAGACCCTCGTATTGTTTAGGAACCTACAGATGGAAAGCAGCAAGAAAGAAGAGCAGCCCCTGAAGCTCGGGCGCGTGAGAGTTCACCCTCGCCAAGCAAGAGCAACAGACGGCTCAGCCAAACGCCGTCTATTACGCACCTACGCTGGCAACCTGTGCGTGTTCAATGAGCGAGCTAGCTAGCTAGCTAGCTCGAGGGCACAAGGGCATTGCATATATCTATCCTATCAGTCACATTTCGGGAGTCTTGTTTTTGCGAGCAAAAGCTTTGGGGGGGCGGTGGCTTTGGGACTCAGGGATGTTTTATGGCGTCTCGGGAGGATACGGATTCCTCAGTGGACGGTTTTTGACGTTGGTAATTGTGGAAACGGGGATGTGCCAGCCAGCCAGAGCCAGAGCTAGGATGGACGGAGGCGAGGTGTAGAGTATTGTGCAGTACCAGTACCACCTTTGTAGAATATATTAGTGCAAAAGGGGTGTTTTGAGCCGACGCCTGATGGATGGATGAACACTGGAAGCATGGTTACTCCCTCTCGGAGGGAGGTTGCCAAGGTTGATCCTCGAAGGAGCAATAAAGTGGCTTCCATCCAAAGAGAGGTGACATGATATGCATGATGCCTGATTAAGGGGGCGGTTGAAGCATCCATGCTTGGTTGAAAGATGCAGGTGATGGCCACGACGTTTGGTCGTCACGTGTGCCACCTGACTTTGACCTCCAGACCAAGCTCTACCTACCCAATCACGACACCATCAACCTTCATCATGGCCCTGAAACACCGGCATTGAACGGCCTTCCGGAGCCCGAGGATGGGCGCTGCATGCTACCCTAGCCGCCCATCCCTTGTATCCCTTGCTGCCTCGCCTGTCGAACCATTCCATCACACCAAAAAGCTGTCCGTATTGGGACATCCCGGAGGAACCCCTTCCACGATCGAATCCGTCCACCACTCACCACGGCCACTCGAGCACCCCGCATGCTCTTTTTGGAAGTCACATCACAGTCGCATCTCGGCCACTTCCTCCACGTGCGGTCATCACCTCCGGCCTGGAGTACCGGCCGGCTTGGCGACTGCCATAGGGCGGTTCGACCCGAGCCAGTGTTCAGGGTTCAGGGCCATCTTTCGGCCTGCGGTGGCCGAGTGGCTGAGGGATCGCATCTGCCTTGTCTTGTGTTTGCCTCGGCAGGACAAGGCTGAATAGCCCTCTCTCTGCTTCGACGAGCCTTCTCGATGGCGAAGGATCAAGGTTTGACTTTGTCTCGAACCCTGAAACATCAATACCTCGCTCGACAGTTACCGCAGACCCTGCCAAAGCTAATTCACAAATCCCCCGGACCGACCAGCCATCCAACGCTTGAAGCATAAACGCCATTCATTTGGTGCTAATTAGTTACTGCGACCTGGCCATCACATGCGACCTCCTATCGCCAAGGTGCCTACCGGACATAGATTCGCCGAGACCCCTACCCAAGGCCCTCCTCCTCACAAGTCAAGGTGGTGATTCCAGACCCATGCACGACCTCTCATGGAAAACCCGCAAATGCTGGATCTGGATCGGGAAGCTCTCCAACCTTATTACCTTGTCCGTCAGGGGGCCCACGGCTCCGCAAGTTCTGCCACCTGACTCGAGTGTCGGTCTGGGATAGACAAGATGGCACATGAGCAACGTACGATAGCCTCAATGTGACAATGGTCGCACATCCTCATCATCGTGAGCGTCAACTAGCTGGAAGGCGAGTGGAAACCGACGGCTGCATTCCCGAAAGTCCCGTCGACCCGTCTCACTCGACGACTTGACGCGTGTTCGTCTCGAACCCTATTGTCGAGAAAGGGCAATACGAGATTTCAGCTCTATGCAGTTGAAGCGCTAATATTGAATCTGTGTCTATGGAGAACGAAACACAGGAGGGCTTAAGCGCCGAGGGGCACTACCTCTCCAACAAGACTCTGATGGGAGACAACACGTCGAGGCTACTATTGATGCCAACATAGGACAATCTCGTACGAACAAGTACGTACTCGAAAGAATACCGAGTGGGCTCACTGCCTTCTGGGATGGACAATTTTCAGTTACGAATCCTCCATGTGTGCAAAGGGCAATCTTCTCCGTCATCTCGCCTCATACCACGAGACTCCTCGGACTTGACTGCTCGCTCTTGGGCTAAAATTGTAGTTTATTTGACTTCACTTACGTCTTTTTGTCGGAATCTCGGGCAAAAACGACCCGTACGAAGGCCCTTCGCCCGTGGCAAGCGCCTTTCCAGCCTACAACACCTCAGCCTTGACGCTCGAGAATCCTCCGACCAGTCATGGGGTGGTTTCCCTTGTCGACACACACGGCTAAATGGCTTGCTTTCCTGGGAGGCGAATGTCTGAATAAGATTGCGGGGTGAAGCTCTCCCGCTCATTGCCTTTCCAGGGGGGGTATCCGATCACCGGATGATCCGTCCTTGGCCTCAGGTCCACGCTCCGTTAGCTCACGGCAGACGCTCTATGGAAGCGACGGCCCGAGAATGGGGAACGATGACAGCCATTTTCGAGCCTCCGGAGAAGGACGTCTCCTTCAAGGCATCCCTAGCCACTCACACATGGCTGTCCTGGGCGCAACCTGGGGAGCTCCTCCAATGAGGAGGCAAAGCGAGTGCAGCCTCTTCGGAGGCTACAGGTCGACCTCATCCTGGAAAGGCGGACCGATGCGGTGGTTGTCCATGGTCTCTTGTGGGAAATCATCTCATCTTTACCATTCTGGACGCAAGCGGAGATGAGCTAGGAGACCAGAGGCTCTAGGGCGTATCCACCTACACCACTTGGATGTCACGATGTCTGTAGGTGAGGGCTCTCTGGCCTTGGTGCGCCTGCTCTCTCTGCTCATCAACTGAGGAGCTCGGATGGGCTAGTGGCGATGGCGGCAAGGCAGTTCCTTGGGAGGGAAGAGGCGGCCCGAAACCCGGTCTTGGTCTGGGAAGTGAAGCTGGAGCTGTGTATCGGAATGACGGCTTCCACTGCCATGACTTCATACTCAACACGCTGACGATGGGCTAGGGACTAACGACGATGGCCTTGTCAACTGCGTATTGTCACCACTCCATGGACGAGCAGACGACTATATAAGGTGTTGGTCCTCCCATCTCAGCTAATCCTCATCAGCCTCATCTCAACAACCTCATCACTCATTCAAACAAAGGATACAACCTCGATTCACAATGTACCGTGTTCTCGCCACCGCCTCGGCGCTGCTGGCGACCGCCCGCGCCCAGCAAGCCTGTACCCTCAACACCGAAAACAAGCCTGCCTTGACTTGGTCCAAGTGCACATCCAGCGGCTGCAGCAACGTCCGCGGATCTGTCGTGGTTGACGCCAACTGGCGATGGACCCATAGCACCAGCAGCAGCACCAACTGCTACACCGGCAACACCTGGGACAAGACTCTCTGCCCCGATGGAAAGACCTGCGCTGACAAGTGCTGTCTCGATGGTGCCGACTACTCTGGCACCTACGGAGTCACCTCGAGCGGCAACCAGCTCAACCTCAAGTTTGTGACTGTTGGTCCTTACAGCACCAACGTTGGCAGCCGTCTCTATCTCATGGAGGATGAGAACAACTACCAGATGTTCGACCTCCTGGGCAACGAGTTCACCTTCGATGTCGATGTCAACAACATCGGATGCGGCCTGAACGGCGCCCTCTACTTCGTCTCCATGGACAAGGATGGTGGCAAGAGCCGCTTCAGCACCAACAAGGCTGGTGCCAAGTACGGAACCGGCTACTGCGATGCCCAGTGCCCTCGCGATGTCAAGTTCATCAACGGAGTTGTAAGTATCTCGAGTTAAACAGTCTTCAGGGGTAGCTACTAACAATCACCAAAGGCCAACTCCGACGAGTGGAAGCCCTCCGACAGCGACAAGAACGCCGGTGTTGGCAAGTACGGCACCTGCTGCCCTGAGATGGATATCTGGGAGGCCAACAAGATCTCCACGGCCTACACGCCCCATCCCTGCAAGAGCCTCACCCAGGAGTCCTGTGAGGGCGATGCCTGCGGTGGCACCTACTCTGCTACCCGCTATGCTGGAACTTGCGATCCCGATGGTTGCGATTTCAACCCTTACCGCCAGGGCAACCTGACCTTCTACGGTCCCGGCTCCAGCTTCAACGTTGATACCACCAAGAAGATGAGCGTCGTGACCCAGTTCATCAAGGGCAGCAACGGCAAGCTTTCCGAGATCAAGCGTCTCTATGTTCAGAACGGCAAGGTCATTGGCAACCCCGAGTCCGAGATTGTCAGCAACCCCGGCAGCTCCGTCACCGACAGCTTCTGCAAGGCCCAGAAGGTCGCCTTCAACGACCCCGATGACTTCAACAAGAAGGGTGGCTGGAGCGGCATGAGCGACGCCCTCGCCAAGCCCATGGTTCTCGTCATGAGCCTGTGGCACGACCACTACGCCAACATGCTCTGGCTCGACTCTACCTACCCCAAGGGCTCCAAGACTCCCGGCTCTGCTCGCGGCTCTTGCCCTGAGGACTCTGGCGACCCCGACACGCTCGAGAAGGAGGTCCCCAACTCCGGCGTCAGCTTCTCCAACATCAAGTTCGGTCCCATCGGCAGCACCTACACCGGCACCGGCAACAACCCCGACCCCGAGGAGCCTGAGGAGCCCGAGGAGCCCGTCGGCACCGTCCCCCAGTACGGCCAGTGTGGCGGCATCAACTACAGCGGCCCCACCGCTTGCAAGTCGCCCTACAAGTGCAACAAGATCAACGACTACTACTCCCAGTGCATCTAGATCGACAAGGAGGGTCTTGTCTCTGAAAAAAAGAGGTTGCGACAAAGAGATTTGAGTGGATGAGTGGGGTTGGGAGAGACAGAGAGAGAGAAAAGGGGTGGTCGTGAACAAACGATGCTGAAAGAGAGATGATTTGTTGGCTGTTTTCTTCTTCCTGCACATAGCTTTACCTCCTTTTTTGCTTTTTCCAGTATTATACTTTTTTCCCTTTTGCAAATACAACCTGTCATTATCTACTCCGACTGCCTGCCTGCCTTGTTTGCCAAGTGACTTGCTTACCCCTGAATTTAGCTTTCGCACCAGTCTCGAGTGGAGAGATGGCTAAGCCATATGTTGAAAGCATGAAAGCCTTTGGGCTGTTTGTAGGATTTTATATGGTAGGGTCTTGGGGCTCAAGGGCATTGCTGGTGTAATCTACCTACAGAGTTGTGTTGATCACCAAAGTGGATTCTCCCATTATGTGATCATTTCGATACCTTCATTGACTAGAATTCCCCATGAATATAAATGCTAATTACCTCCAACTCAACTCATTGAGCTCTTCTCGAAATTTCACCAGATCACTCGGGGCCTCTACCAACACGCGTAAACATTGTAGGGGTATGCCCATGATATTGACTCCATCTTGGTATCTACATACAAAAACAGCGTATAACAACTGCCCGTCTCATCATGACTCATGAAAAAGTCTACAAGAGACAATCCTCAAAGGCCGCCCCCTCAAACATCCCCGCGCTTCCTCTCAGCCTGCTGAATCTCAGCCCCATCCTTGAGCTCCACGGCAGGAGTCACCTCAACACCGATCATCTGGGCTCCCTTCTCGGTATGGTCGGCTCCACCAAAGATGGAGTCCATGTTCTCGAGGGCGATGCCCTTTGTCTCGGGGATGAAGAAGTAGACAAAGATGCCGAGGACGATGTTGACGCCGAAGAAGAAGAAGAGGCACTTGAGGCCCGTCTTGGCGAGGAAGGTGGGGAAGAACTGCTGGAAGATGGTGTTGGCCACGTTTTGGCACTGCGAGGCCATTCCGACGGCCTGGGAGCGGACGTTGGCTGAGAAGACTTCACTGGTCCACATCCAGACACCGGCGCCCCAAGATGGCTTGTAGAAGAAGCTGTGATGCTGTGTTAGAGGGTGTGTTAATTTATATGGGGATGTGTGAGCTTACATAAAGAGGTATAGCATCACAACGATACCAATGGCCGTTGGCTCCGACTTGGGGGTGGGAGTCGCAAGGCCGATGACAGGAACGATAAGCATGCAGACAGCCATACCAGCAGCTCCGACCATGAAGAGCCAGCGGCGACCGAAGCGATCAGCAGTCCAGACGGCGTTGAGGGTGAACAGAATGCCCATAGTAGCCCAGAGAGCGTTGATGAGGTTGCTACAGTCCAAGAGTCAGCACTATACCTAGGCAAGTACACATGAAGGAAACTCACATCTTCTCGGAAGAGGTCCAGACCTGCTTGTAGATGGAAGTCGAGTAGGTGTTGAGCGTGCCCTGGCCAGTGAGCTGCTGGCCAACGTTGAGGACAAAGGCGAGGTAGAGACGCTTCCTGATGGAAGGATCCTTGAAGAGGGCAGTGTAGCCAGGGCTGATGGCCTCCTTCTCGTACTCGACGGCAGCTAGGATGGCCAACACCTCCTCCTCAACCTCCTCCTCGGTATCACGGATCCGTCGCAGGGCGGCGCGGGCGTCGTCGATCTTGCCCTTCTTGATGAGCCAGCGGGGGGACTCGGGCTGGAAGGGCAGCAGGATGATAACGATGATGGGGACGAGGATTTGGAAGATGACCACCATGCGCCAGTCCCACTCGCCAAGCTCCTCGCGGTGGAGGCCGCAGGCATAGTTGATCCAGTAGGCGATGAAGGCACCAACAGAGTAGAAGAGCTGCCAGAAGGTCATGACCTGGCCTCGGATACTGGCGGGGGACACCTCGCCGATGTAGACGGGACCGGCGGCTGAGTAGGGGTTAGCACGGGTATAACTTCAGTTTCAAGTGCCAGGGGGGTTACGTACTCAGAGCTGTGCCCTGGCCCATGCCGATGAGGACTCGGCCGAGAATGAAGACGCCAAGCTTGCCCTTGGGTGAAAAGGCCTGGATGAAGGCGGCAATAATGGTGACGAAACATCCGACGGCCATTCCAACCCTTCGACCGCAGAAGTCGGCCTATGATGGGGGTATCAGCACACACACACACTCGACTCCCTGGTTACATTTGGAGAAAAGTTGGAGGCAGACAAGGGTATGTAGGATGTTGGACATACCAGGGGACCACCAATGAAGAAGCCGCTGAAGATGGCGCCGATGGTGTAGCACGTGTTGATCAAGCCGACAGTGTAGCTGTCCCGCTTCTAGAGAGTGGGAGATCCATGATTAGCCACGATATGCCAAGAGCAAGACGAGCAAGGGGGGATCGACTTACAAGGTCGAGGTTGAACCAGTCGAGCCAGTGCTGCGAGGCTTGGAGAGCCTGCATGTTTGATACGAGTCAGCCATGGACGGTCTTGGGGGCGGGAGACGAGTCATGTTTGGGGTAGGATTTTGCTTTTGCATACGTTGAAGACACTCGAGTCAAAGCCATAGAGCGTCATACAGGACGCTGCCACCATGGCAATGAACCAGTTGTAGGTTCTTGTCTTGCTGACCATCTTGACGGTTTGTGATGTACTCGTATATGGGATCTTGTGTATTGAAAAGACGGGAACAGAAACCCCTTGGTTCTCGAGTAAGGCAGAGAGAGAGAGACCCCTGTGTATAAGGAAGGGGGAGGAGGGGAGAGAGAGATGTTGGTTGAGCACAGAGATCAGAAGAAAAGAAGAAGAAGAAAAGGCTTCTCGCGTCATCTTTTTATCTCTCCATGATACTCCTCCCCCGGACCCCAGACCCCAGGTCGAGACTGTTAGCCTGCTCCACCGGGTAGAAAAGGAACAGGAGACTCATGACTAGGGAAAGACAGAGTAGGAAGATCACGTCTGAGTGAGAGAGTGAGAGAGAGCCCATGTTAGCTGCAGTAGCTTCCCTGAGAGTTTGAACCCGGCACGTAGTAGTAGTCGCTTAGTCGTCGGGCCGTGACGTTTGCTTCGACTGAAGTTGTGGTTCGGTTTCTCCATTAGTCCCCGTCCAGAGCTCAAGCCTCAGTTTGGACGGACCCCCGCGAACCAACGACGGACGAGTCTCTAAACCCCCAACGCGGAGTCGTATCTTGTTGACTCTCTGTCTCTCCCCCACGGGCGCTGTAAATGGCCAAGGCGAATCTCTTGGTGTTTCCATCGTCATGAGCACTCAACATGATACGTCCCCTTCATCTGCTGTGCCGTGCCGAGTTCCGTGAGCCCTGCAAACCCCCCTTGTCGTTTTCCTCCACCAGCTCGGGAGCTATGTCGATTTTGGGTGTGTCCTTTGTCTCTCTCGCCCCCGATTCCTGTGGCTAGCTTCTCACCTCCACAGACGCTGGGGGTTGATTGCCTCTGGTTTGGAGTTTGGGACGTTTAGAAGTGGGTGTGGGGAATGGGCTCGTGGGCAGATGGAATGGTTGCGTCGCGTCGCTAGATCGGAGTTCTGATTGGTGGAAAAACTATCCGGGACTAATTTCTCCGTGTGGTCAAGGCTCAGACCAAGGATGTCGAGACCCGCTTCACTCTTTCCCTCCACGATTTCCATTTCCGCTCTCTGGTGCCGTGCGGAGTAGCTGGTCGTTGGGTCTATCTTCCCCGCACATCACGATGGAGATGGAGATAGACCGAGATGATATCGTGGAGAAAGAAGCGAGGAAGCCTAACTCGTTTGGACTGAGGATACAAGAGAAGGTTATCTAGACTAGAGACAATGCCGGCACTATCTTGATGCTGTAGCAGAGAAGCCCACTCTGACCATGCCATCCCTCATCACAATATCCTGTTCAACCACGAGCTTCAATCTCCAGAATGACTAACCAAATGACTACACCTCCTCTCGCCGCCTCTTTCGGTCAACTGATGTCCCTTCTCGCCCGTGCAATCTGCAAGGTGAGAACACACCACTCACCGAGACAATCCCGGCCAGCCAAGGTCGATCCTTCTCGGCCACGAGCCGCCGCCGTCCACCGCCAAGAACCGCTGCCCATCACCTCACCCGACACTCACATTACCTGCAGGGCATTTATCTGCGTGCCCCTGGCAGACCGTTCCCGTTCCCTCGACTCGACGCTTACAGGACCGCTTCTCTTTCCCTTCTGCTTCGGTTCCGCACCGAAGTGAGAACGCCCTCCCTCGGACATTATCGGCCACAACAGAGCATGAACCAGCCAGGGGTCACCACCATACGCCCTTTATACGTATCAATCAATGCCTGCTATCCCATCTGATTGGACTTGTTCCATTCAATATCAACATCGAAATGACACAGAAAATGTCGCCTGACCACCACCAACCTGCATTTTTCTCCACTCCTTGCAGCACAGCCAGCTTCCACTATCCTCCGACTCAACACACAACTTCTCCTCAAGAGCGAGACATCCATTTCCATTTAGCCTAATTGTCCATATGACAAGGGGGCTCGTGCCATGGAACTTCCCATCTCTTGAACTCGGCCAGTTACTCGGAAACAAAACTCGTCTCGAACCCATCCATGTCCTCTTCCTCCCCAGTTCAGCCTCCTTTTTCATACACACTACCTCAACCTCGGCCATCCAAAGAGTCCATTGCTCTCGAGTACACATGTTTCATCGGGTATTTTGCCTGCCGTCTTCGCAATATGAACAATGTTGAAAATTGCTGGTTCGATTTCAGCTATTTCCTTACCCATATCAGCAAAACACTTCCAGCCCCAGCGCCCACGCATATCCCGCCATCAAAGATATCACCACCAGCCTCACACCATGCGCCCACCTCTAAGCCTTGTCCATCGCCTACCTAATTGCCCCCTTTCATCTTTCTCTTTGCCTTCAGACTGTAAAAACTCATGCATAGCATAGGTCCATGCCAGTCGTGGTAGCCTACATCTCATGCTGACCTCCACCTCCAAGCCATCCCCGAAACCCTTAGCCTTCTCGCTCCTTCTCGAGTCACGATGGCGACATTCGGGATCAAATGTTCAAAAGATTCTCGTGAACAGCCGATTCAACACGAAACAACAAAGGCAACCACCTCCCTTTCCTTCATTCGTCTATAAAACCTTCAGCCATTCCATCCCAAGTCTCATTGCGGAGGAAAGCCTCCTCGCATCATATGCCCAACATCAACCCCCACCCATCGCATTTCCTTAGGTTGCTGTGGATTCTGCATCTGTAAACCGCCTTGATGTTGCGGCGGCGTCCCTCCGCTCTGGTACTGCATCTGGCGTTGCTCCCTTGCTGCATCGCGCATCTCTCTTCGCCTCCTGAGTCGCTCTACCAGTTCTTCAGATGCCCTTGCAAAGCTTTCCCGCCATGTTGATGCATCCGCCCATCGCTCTGCGTATGCGTCCAGCGTTTGTGAAACCTTTTCTAGACATCGCAGGCTGCGGTCCAGGTTGTCCTCTCCATTAAGCCCCTGCGGCTGCAATCGTCTTGGTAGAGGCGGGGGCGGTGCCGCGCCCGGTGGTGGTATCGGTATCGGTACCGGCACTCCTGAAAGAAGCATATCCTCGGCATCCCTCAACACTGCGAGGAACTGATTGGCCATAAAAAAGACCCTCAACACGTCATGGTAGGTGTAGAATCCGGTATTCTCGCCCTGATGGGCAATCCGGTGGACGCTGTCGAGATACGCCATCGAGTGCTCAAAGATGAGGATTCGATTGTAGTCGGTGATTCGTGGCGCCCTGGCCGAAGGAGCAATGCAGTATACATAGCTATATCTTAACTCTTGCTCAAATAGCTGCCGAATATCAATGGGAAGATCGGTTGGAAGAGACTCTTGCCACTCCCGCATGTCAAGGCACATGCTCCATATATACGAAATTGGATCCGGGAGGGGCACCGATCCGGACTGGTACAACACCTGGTACCAATGAGACTGAGCCCGTCGAAGCTGGAACAGCAGCAACGCAGGATCAGCAGTCGGCTGCCCTAAAACACCTCCTGTATTTGACGTCCTTCTTGCGGCTGGCGCAGGGAACGCGACATTGACAGTATCATCGGTGAATGAGAATGTCCGCGCATGAACCATGCTAATGGCACTGGACAGGCCTGTTAGGAAACAAAACAGACTTGAATTCTAGGCACTCGGGACCAACATACCGATCAAGGGCATACACGCAGTAGAATATCTTCCTTCGCATATCAAGGGCCGTTTTATCGGTGACAGCAGACTGGGGAGGGTCTTGGTGGAAGCCGAGGTCGACGATTGCCCGTGCTGTAAACCCTATCAGGTGCCAGCTGTCAAAATGCGCAGGGTCCAGCATCGCATACTGTGTTAGGAGAAGCAGAGACTGGATCTGTGTCACATATCCAGGGGCGAGGGCGCCATCGGCATAACTCATGGCTCGGGTGACATATTCGACGCCATTGCGGTAGTACTCGTCTTGATTTCGTTGGCTTTGGACGGCACAACCAATGGCGAGAACCATCCACACCATCCAGCAGTCGGAATCCCGAATCGCCCGATCGTCTTGCTGGTAGAGATCATCGATGGCTGTCAGAAGGGACATCTCGGCAACGCAAGGATATACCGAATGGACGTTTTCGATGTAATGTTGAACAATTCCCTGGGCGATGTGTCTAGGGGGCAATCGAGCTTCCGGTGACTCTGGAAGGGCATCATTCGTGGTGGCTGCCAAAACCAGTCTCGCAAATGTCATATTTGTCGATACAGGCTCAAAATCTCGTGTCGTGGCATTAACAGAGCTGTTGACATGTATTAGATCTCCCATCAATGCAGGACGACATGGCGAGCACTCACAGAAAACCAAAGTCTGATACGAGCGAATTGACATCAGAATTCTCCTTCTTCCGCGCCGCCTTGCGATATACGGCAGCGCGAATGGCGGCCAGGGAGTCCCTTCTATCCATTGGCTGGATATTGAGAGCCGTGTCAGGATCATGCAAGGCAACAGATGCCTTGCGTGACTTGGCATATTGAAGCCTCCTTTCAAGTTTCTCAATCCGTAACTCGAGTGCGGCAACATAGCTAAACGCCAGAGTCAGTGGTCTGATACGAAACGATATAATCATGGAGTTGCCGTTTACCTTCTTTCCTTACCCCTTGCAAATTGGTCGTTAGCTGCCGAGCATTCACTCGCACGGCCAGCCTTCTCACAAGCTGTGCAGGCAGGCAACTTGCCATCACACTAAACAGAATTAGCCTCGGCTACTAGCAATGATTCAATCATGAAGATATCTTATCTCACCTTCACTTTGGCAGTGCGACCTGGACGTTGTAATAAATTAGCATTTGTAAGTTCATCACGAGACGGACAGAAGCTGCAACTCACATCGGGAGCAAGCCGAGACAGGTCGTGAGACCCTCAAGAGAGGATTGTGAGAGAAACTGGGGCGGGGCATCTTGTCGAGGAACCGGAAGGGCAGGCGCTCGCTGCCTTGGCACTATCGATGAATAAAACCCTGGGGAAATGAAATACCCTGGTGTGACGCAAAATCCAAGTCGTTTGAGGTAGGCAGGCCAGGTAGATAGAGCGCGAGAAACGGGCGATGATGAGAGCTCGATGGTGACGGTTGGAATGTCGTCAAATTTCTCCACTTCAGAGAGGGACAGGACAGTTTGAGGCCACGAGGACAAGGCTGGCTTCTAGAAAAGCGGACCGGAACCAGCCGGTTGGTTCTGTCCTGTGCTTGTCTCTGAATGAAGCGCGCGCACGCCCTGTGACTGACCAGAAAGTCGGCAATAAGGATGTCAAGGACAGTCAAAAGGGGCGTGAGAGACAGACGGGGAGAATGCGGTGGTCGTGGTCGTGGGCGGGCAGTTTAACCCACCTCGCCTCGCCTGGCGTCGTTGGTTGGCGTGCAGGGCCCGAGTCGACGGTTGCGGGACGAATATTGAAACAATGGAATGAGGCCGGCGACTCGACGCGTCGAGCATGGCACTAAAGTCAGGCTCGACTCTGATGCTGGTCTCGGATCGGAGGCCAAAGACGTCGGCTAAGGCAAAGCAAAGCCGTGGTTGGAAGGAGGGATGGGGATCGGAAGGATGCAGTAGAAATTACCTAGGTAGCCAAGTTAGCACGAGATGAGGGGGGATGAAAGCCCATGAGATTTGACTGCGGGAGAGGATGAACCCCAGCCTGTCGTCTCATCCATCGGTCGCACACCTCACCTCAGTTCAGTCGTCGTCAGGTGGGGCACCCGAAGTGGAATGGATGGAGCCCAAGGGAGAGAGACCAGTCTTCAATGGCGGAGGCGATTGCACAGCAGTGTTGGTAAGCCAAGGCGACAATGGCAGTAGTAATACTGTAACGGACGGGCGTGGACGTGGGGGGTGCGGGGGCCTCGCGGATATATCGCCGACGGGACTTGAGTAGTTGATGAAGATTGAATGTCAATGATAAAAGGACGGACAAGCATTGTGAATACCAGCCTAGGAATGAGATTCATGGTTGTTTACATAGGTAGGTAGGTATTTGGTTAAGCAGGCAGGCGAGTGAGTCGTATATGCCTTCCGTCAACAGGTAAAGAGGGACCGGCCCAACAAGGAAGCATTCATCGTGAAGACTTGCCTAGTTCATTGACAGATAAGCCTGTGGTGGAGGCCGAGCTTGCACGTGGAACGTGTGTCTTGGGAAGAAGTCCATGGCAGCCCAGTCGAACAAGGAGCAATTCCAATTCCAATTCCAATCCGAGATACCCGTCGCGAGAGTTGAGTTGGGGATATTCGTCTTGATCGGGCAATCCGGTTCGCTCTTCCCGAAGGCAGACTTCTAGTTCATAGTGCGGCCGAGAGGCTACCTACGGAGGTGCACTACCAGCAAATCGGCGCATTTCACGATCTCCTCTCTGGTGCCTGAGTTTCGCTTTCTTCATGTAATAAATAACCTTTGCTTTTTGGCGCGCATCGGTACCGGGAATATGAGAGATTCGATGTCACACTGCCCCGTCCTAGTCTAGCCGAGGATGCAAGCACTAGAGGAAAAGAACAGGGCTAAGTCAAAATGAGTGCGTCCCTCCGCCGTCCTTGGTCACACCTTCACAGACTTTACGAGGAAGGAAACAGGTCAGATATTTATGAATGGGGGGGGACAGTGTAGGAGTCGCTAAGCGTGCTGATTCCAGGACTGAGTGTATGATGAGCACTTTTATTATACACAACATAGTATGTAGAGGCGCCGAGCCACTAGGAAAGATGAACGCGGCAAAGGAGGCGCCAGATATTGGGCCAGAAGGGATGATATGATGAAAGCGGCCAAACACAAGATAAACCTCTGCATATGGCTACCAGTAGGCGCCTGCTTAATAAGAGCACTCCAACATACATGTGTATCAGAGGCGTGGCACAGGTGGCGTGGCGTGACATGGTCCTCTATCAAAGCTTGAGTGGACTCACACAACCGACGGCAAATGCATGAATCCAGGTTGGGGAATCGTGGATGGATCCGATCTGTGGTGATGAGGCGTTTCATCACTTTGCTAGCTCACAACCACGTCGTGCAGCACACGTGAGGTGAGCCACGGCTTACACGCTACACTGCTGCCTCGCCATTCCCCTCACTGTCATGACGAACGGCGCATCTTCCGGAACCCTCGTCGAAGCCTTTGACCATCCACATGAGATGCCATCCAATGTCTTGAATTTTCTCTGACGGGCTGATCGGGCCTTTGCATCGGTATCTGTCATCTGGAGATCTACGCTAGAAACCCGGGCTAGTCCACTCCAGGTAAAACCCAGCACCTCTCCAGCTGGCCTGCCACCCAGAGCGATTAGAGCAAAGAGGACCTCGAGGCGTGTAAGGGTTCTGTTTGGTCCACGCCCAAGCCCACTCGACTCCAGTTCAGCTGCCCTGATGAAACCATGAAACAGCCAGTCGTTGGGCTATTAAACAGTAGATCCATACGGCGAGGGTCACCCTGGATGGGAGGGACCAGGAACACGGGCAAGAAGGAAGAAAGCCACAATTTTTTTTTGTCTCTGCCGAAAGGTTCTTTTCACTTATAGAGATGAGCTCCGCATTCGATGCCATTTTAGCTATGGACCTGGTTCATTCCAGAGTCTAGACCCTTCCATCTGTCCATCCATTCATTGCTCATCCCAAGCTCTTCCCCCTTTGGCTCATCCAATCCCCCGCCAATTGAGCCAAAATACCTTACCCTAGACACTCGCCTCCAAGTGGAGGGGTGTTACGTTAGCGAACCAGGCGGACCAACCAACCAGGGCGCCCAGTTGCTAAACACAAGCTGGTGGTCTAACTCGACTGGCCTTCCCTGCTGCCTTGCCCCTCCTTCCTCAACCTTACCTACCTACCTTCCAGTACCGTACCTACCTCCTGCTCTGTACATACCTACATCGTCTCCTCGTGTCTGACCTCCCCACGATTCTCACGACATAAGCTTCTCGCGAGCTACTTGGTCAACAGCTCTCGGCTATGCCGCTGCCAAAGTATCGAACTATACTCTTGACTCTTCTCCGATAGAAAAGACATACCCCCTCTCTGCCCTTATCCATCTTGGTCCCTTCCACGTCTCCGGCAGGTCCTTGTGTCCTGCCTCCGTCTTCCGTGTCTGGGTGACCGTGCCGCTCTGCGCACAGGCTCACAACACCGACAGTATTAGCCTCACGGGTACTTGCGCAGAACCAAGGCCCGCCAATATCGTATCCTACGATCCCGCCGTCTCCCCCCAATGGACCCGGCCGACATCTTTCGACACGGCTTTGGCCATGTCGGCCCTCGCCCAAACAACGCCGCCTTCATGAGCCATCCACAGCATCCCATGGCGCATCTGCAGAGGCAGCAACACCCACAGTTCAGAAAGCCCATGCCCATGGTCAAGAATGAGGATTCGTCATCGGGTGGCGATGGTTCCGGGAGCCAGCGCATTGCTCATACTCTGACAGCATGCTGCCGCTGTCGGCAGGTATGATACCACCTATCTCCCAGAATCAGTGTCGATAGGAGATGTTCATGCTGACATGTTTGTTCCTTCGTAGAGAAAAACTCGATGCGATCCTAATTTACCGCGCTGCCTCCCCTGCGAAAGGTCTGGATCGATTTGCGAATATCTCGATGCAGCCAAGGGTCGCAAGATCAACCGCCACTATGTTATCAAGTTGCAAGACACCGTGAGACAACTGGAGGCCGAGCTTAGCCAATATACCGACGACGAGAATGAGTACCCCGGGAGCAATGAGGATATGGTGCGCCCAGGTGGAATGGTTCGCCTCAACGGCGGTGACGAAACCCCTCGATATCTAGGACCCAGTAGCGGTATCGCGATGACGCGCCTGCTTATGGAACAGGCCAAGGCATACACAGATTCTAAGCGCATCTCGGATCTGATCCCCAGCGTTCGTTCCCAGCCGAACCGTATGCAGTCCATTCAGATGACCGGACCGACTGCCAACAGCAGGAGGAAGAGCTACCCCATGATCAGCCAACATCCTGCGGAGAACCTACCAACGAGGGCTATCATGGATAAGCTGCTGGAGGTGTTCAACCAAAAAGGTGAATATCGCATGTGATGCTCATGTGTGTTGTTAACGCTAATGCTTGATAGCTCAACTCTTCTGGCCTGCTTTGCACGAGAAGGATCTCCAGCAAGACGTCGATGCAGTCTACAACGGCGACAACGATCCCTACCGGCTTTTCATCGTTCGCATGGTTGTCGCGATTAGCCTGCAGAAACCGGGAACTCTATATGCCGGTTTGGCCGACAGCTACTACTTGGCCGCGATGCAAAATTTCGAGGACGTACTTCAGACAAAGGACCTCAAGACATTGCAATGCCTTGTTCTGCTTGGCCAATACTCGCTCCTCACACCGACAAGAATTCCTATCTATTATGTCATTGGCCTTGCGACTAGGATATGCCAGCAGGAAGGCTTGGCGAGTGAGAAGACCATCAGCACCGGTTACAACCTGAATGCCAAGACGATTGATATGCGACGACGGTTAATCTGGACAGTTGCTGCCATGGAGTACGGCCTGGCGCACAGCATGGGCAGACCCAATAGTTTCGCAACCGGGGATGACCGCCTGGACGTGGATTTCTTTGCGACTGTTGACGACGAGTACATCACCGAGCAGGGGATCCAACCCGGCCCACTCAGCGAGCGCAAGCTTGTGGCCATTCACTTCTACAAGATGAGAATGTGCCAGGCGGAAATCCGAAGGACTCTGTATGAGAAGAAGAAGCCTGACCCAAGGAATGATCAGCACCCCTGGTTTGCGAGAGTTGCGCAGATGAACCAGGATTGGCTAGATAATTCGCCGACGAGCCCCAGCTGGTGCAAGTCATGGTATGTGTCGGTCCAAGATATTGACTGGAAGTGGATGATTAACATGCTTGATAGGTTTACCGGCCGATATCACCAGATGCGCATCTTCATGTACAGGCCATCTCCCCAGATACCAAAACCCTCGGGCCGCGCCGCCAAGATCTGCTTCGAAAGCTCAGCCATTATGATCAAGTTGAATGCCAAGCAGATGGAGGGCGGAGGTGATATCAGCTGGGTGTTCCTCTTGACTGTCAACATGTCTCTCAACACACTGCTTTGGACCGTGTCATACCCAGAGGTTCGACAGGCGCACCCTCGAAAGGAAGTGGAAGAGCTCATCGACATCTCGATGGAAGTCTTGCAAGGCTGCGCAGAACGATGGCCCGGAACCGCATCGGCCTCTCAGCTGTACTCTATCTTCTCCAAAGCCTGTCTACAGAGCTACGACGCGCGCCCTACAACAGGACAACCCGGTGGTTTCTTCACGACGCCCCCATCGTTTGCTGATCCCAGCTCGCCGCCTGATGCCTTCTCCCAACCAAACCCTCAACAAGCTCCTTTCCTCAACCCGCCTCAGTTCAGCCATGTCTTCAACTCTCCACCGGAGGCCATGAATTCGTTTGCCTTTGACCCCAACTACCCGCCGCCTCAGCCAACTTTCCGATCCAACTCGATCTTCTTCAACCCTGCCAGTGGTGAGCCAACAGGCCGGAGGTTTTCGTACTTTCCTCCCGATTATATGCAGACCGGCGAGGCAGCTCCGGATGATCCAACGCCGCCGGCTACTACAACCCCTGAGCAGCATATGGCTTCGCCTCCAGACCATGTGTCGGATCAACTCCCCACGCCCCCTGATTCTGTTCCGACCGGCAACATGACAACCCCGACGCCCAGTACGGCGCTGTCGCCCCCAAACACCATGACTGCGCATCCCACTCCCATCATGCAGCACGCATCTCCAATGGTGGTTCCGTTAGGGCCTGTGCAGAACATGTCTCCCCAAGTTAAGATCGAGCCTTCCCAGGGTGGACCAACCTTCACCGTCCCGCCAGTGACACAAGCTGCCCCTGAACAGCGGCCCCTGCCGACACTGAGTGATCCCAACTTGTGGTTCTCGCCACCAGCGCCCCTCATCTCGCCGTATACTTTTGCCAACATGAGCAACAGCTTCATGAATAACGGGATGGGCAACACGGGCAACTATGGCGACATGTCGGGTGCTGGTCTTGGACTGCAGAATTTCGGGGCCAATAACGTTGCGCCTCCTCAGTTTGACTACGGCTTTGGCCGCCAAGGCAGCCTCACACAGTCACAGCAGCTGGAGCTAATGAATGTGCTTGAAACGGAGGGCATGGGCGATATCGACGCGTTCCTCAACGGGGGCGACATACCAAACAACAACAGATGGTACTGAGGGGACTGCAACTGGAAGAAGAGACGAATTCACGCAACGGATCGGACCGGCACAGGGGGGCATTGGTTGGCAAGGCATTTACGTGCATGGCTGGCGTTCTGTTCGGGGTTTTTCTATAGCATTAGAACCATGGTTTCTGGATATCTCAATGATAGACCTGCTTGCTCATGCTCCAAGTATTCTCTGTAGACTATCGCTTCGTCACAAACCCAAGAAATCGATCAAACAAGTCATGGCAGGGGCAATTGGTAACAAGGTTCGTTCGCCCTTGCCATACAAGGGAGGCGTGAATGCCAACACCAAGACATGTATGTTGGGAGATCAAGCGCTTTAGATGCGAAGTGCTTTAGATGCAACGCTCACTAAGTAGCAAGACAAGACAGAGATGGGCAGAAAAGCAAGAGAGAAGGCCATCATCACGGCTCCGTAGCATCACCGGCGGCGTCTTGGAGGCGAAGCTTCTCGACAGAGTCGCCCAGCCCTTCGACCTTGCTGGGCTTCTTGGTGCGCTTCTTGCGCCGCGTGGTGCCCGTAACGACCGGGGCTTCGCGCAACCACTGAGAGACGGCGGCGGCGCGCTCGGTGACGATGGGAAGGTCCCTGCCTTCCTCGACGGACCAACGCTTGAGCGATGGGTGGGTCGCTATATCGGCGCCATAGGCTGGGGCGGGGTTGGCGGCGAGGTTGGCAGCAAAGTTGCCGGCGATGTTGGCGGCAATGGGTAGGAGCTCATGCTCGGCGCGCCTCGCCTTTTCGAAGCGCTCGGTATCAAAGGCATCTAGGAAGGCCTGGTCCTGCCGGCGCTGCTCGTCCGAGATCTTGGGCTTGGGCTTGGAGAGGTGGGTATCGTAGTAGAAGGGTAGAGGAGGGGGCGCGCAGAGGGTCTCCCAGGAGGCGCTCAGCTTGAGCTGGTTCTCGCCGCGGCGGAGAACCTCGATCCAGTCGGCCCGGGCCTGGGAGCGGCTGGCCTGGAAGATGGGAAAGCCGTCAGCCTGGCGGACCAGTCGGGCCACCATGTATGTGTGGCGGAGGAGCTCCTTGGACGAGGTCTGGACGAGACAGTGACAGAGGAGAAGCGAATGCAGCGCCTCGGTGAGAAGGGGATGGTAGCTGGTCCATTCACACGTCGGCGGCAGAGCCGATGCCTTAACGGGCTTGGTGGTGTCTTCAGAAGGGTAAGGGGGGAGGTCTTGAGGAGGGACGGCAGCAAAGAGGTCGGCGATTGAGTAGATGGTGTAGGGCTCCAGAGAGTAGGTGGCCTCGGAGGGTCTCGGGTTTCGGACGCCATGGGCCGCAAGGTTAACGCGGTCGTTGAAGTCCTTGGCGATGACTGTAGGGAGGTTCGGTGCGTATTCTAGCTGGGAGATGAAGGACATGAAGTCCCGGAGCGCCCGCTTCGCATACGTCTTGACAAGCTTCCGAGACTCGGCCTGTTTGCGGACCGATGCTGATAGAGAGGCTGAAGCTGAGGCTGAGGCTGAGACTGAGGCTGGATCTGCGTCAGGCTCTGCGTCAGGCTCTGCATCGGCGTCGGGTGAGTTTTGCCCGTTGGCTTCAGGGACTGGGTTTCCGCCCGAGTTGTCTGCGTCGGCGTGTCCGTTGTTCTCCTGGGCTGGAGGTATGCCGTCTGCCACGTGCTGGGAGGCCATTGTTAGGTATGCCGTGGCTCGTAGAAAGAGCAATTGCCCTTCTAGACTCGTCGGCTGGTCTTTGTCGGCCAGAATAACGTCTTGCCGCCTTCGGCCCTGTTGTGCCTCCTGAGTTTGTGACTGCTCCCCAGGCTTCTGGTGTGGCGGCTGATGGAAGCGGCTTATCGACAAGGCGAGAGTCAAGTCCTGGGCAGCTCCCTCGTAATCCTCCTTGAAGGTCTTCACAATGGCGCGGGTGCGTAGGGCTTCTCCTTCGCTCGGCTTCTCCGATATCACCTCAGTCAAGGCCTCGAGGCTGGTGGACTCGGCCAGTTGGCGCGAGGGTATCTTCTCGTGAAAAAAGTGCACATATTTGGCGTCAGGATCCCGCGGGCTGCGCTGCAGCACCAGGCCGGCCACTTCTTCTATCGGCGACGATCCCTGCATGGTCGCGACGCTGCAGGCGATCTCGTCGAGGCGATAGGCACGACTGAGCTTCTGGCTCGCCTGCTCTCTCATCCGGAATTTCCGCTCGCGGCTCAGTTTGGACCCGTGGCCTAGGCCCATGCCAAGGGCCGACATGGACGATGCGCCAGGCATGCCGCCGTTGACGTTTGTCATTATCGGCGAGGAGATGTCACTAGCAGCTCTCACGGCGAGGTTGGTGGCTTCGTCGACGAGCCGACGGATCTTGGTCATGTCGAAGAGGACGGCAGGGTCGATGGGTCGGGGTCGCGGGGTATTGTAGTTGACGTTGGCGATGGTTTCGAGTATCTCCATGGGCATTTGAAGCCATGGGCCGTGAAAGGCCGAAATGAATCGCCAATGCCTGCAGGTTGGTGCGTTAACATGGTGGACCTGAGGGAGACGGGATCAGGCTGGCAGAGGAGCATAGAGTAAGTAGGAGGCGTACTTGTTTCGACATATTATGAGAGTCTGCGAAGATGATGTCGATGATGTAGTCTTGGGTGACTTGGAGCTCTTCTTGGACTCTCCCGCGCTCGTGGCGGCGGGCTGCGATTGTGGTTGTGTTTGCGAATCGTTCTCGAGCGTCGCATCCTGCCCCTCACCACCACTAGCAGGAGCCTGCTTGCTCTTCTTAGACTTTGCCATTGTTCAGGGTCGCGAGGGTAGCATCAAAGGCTACAAGGATGGTGAGGTCATTCGTCTTGGAGCTGGCCGTGTCTAAATGCTTTGAACTCGAAGGGCGGATGCACAAGGGCGATCAAGCAGCGTCGTTGATTGCTATGGTCAGCGTGGGGTAGGTAGTTAGCGTAGCGATAGAGAATTCCGCAGGGTGGATAGGTAGGTAGCTAGCCTGGAGGAGAGAAGAAGGAAATAAACAAGGGGGGAAAAGGTGGATGAGAAGAAAAAAATGATGAAATCTGCTTATATTTAGTCACTGATTTTGTTTTTAGGGAGAAAAGAAGAAGTTGTAAAAAATCAGGCTGTGATTCAGTGCTTGTCTTCTCAGAGTCATTTGCGCCTGAAGTGTGGTGGTTTGGATGCCATGGGGATCACGTGCAGACCAATGTGCTATGTTGATCGAGGCAGGTTTCACAAAGCGACAGGTGATAGGTTGTAACCACTGGCAACCAAAAATGCATCAATAGGCACCTATTTTCATCCCTTGTATTTCATCCAGATGTGGAACATTGACGAGTTTATTGTTATGCCATTGTTAAAGCTCCGAGTCCCGCTCGAGCTGTTGGTTAGTGGATAGGTAGTGTTGTGACAGACACTGCGATAGTGCTTGTTGGCGATAGTGCTTGTTGAGCTGCTCTGTACTGATAAAATATTTCGAGTTCTTGTCTTTATTACTTGTACATATCATCGAGATACATGGCCCATTCTAATTTATACCAATTCAAAGCCTTCTATCCGAAAACGCCATACTCCTACCTCCTCATTTATGCTCCACGCCATTTTTTCTTTAAACGCGGAAGAATATTTATACAATGTTCCAACATCAATCATCCCAAGACCTTTACCGGGTATAGACAGCATCTACAAATCCTTTAGGTAGCTCTCGTTGGCTATCCCATGTATTGCATATGTCTCTCGTAGGGGTAGATGTATCGAATCCTTGGAAGGCTCAAGCAAGGGGGCTGTCTTGGCCTCTGATATGAACTGGTTGTGGAGAAAGTGTAGTAGAGCTTGAACATCGGCTTTTGTAGTCATGGCACCAAGGCTTGCGCGAACAATACTACGCATGTTAGCTTAGCTCTGATAGAAATACATCGTCAGTGAGCTTACCCAGTCGGTCTTCTGTTGATAATGGCCATCTCGTTGGCACCGCAGGCGTGTCCGCTCGAGAACATCCTGTTCCACTCCCACTCCTCGTACTCGAGAGCCTTTGAAACACCACCGGGGCAACAGACACCTGGAAACCACAGTCAGTAGAGTACACTGGGACAACAGCCAGGGCTCCATACCGCCAGCTCGGATATACACCCCGGCTTCATTGGCCAGCTTTTCGACATCTGTCCAAGGAACATAGGTACCATCCTGCCTCATAATGTTGAAGGCGAACGTTGCCCCCTGCCGCGAAGGGTCTCCGTATGCGCAAGGGTCGTCGACATATATCTCAACAACTGGAGAGCCGTTGGGATACCTGAGAGCCACGAGACTCTTGTAAAGGGAGCGTGCCAGGTAGCAGCAATGACGAGAAATAGCATCCTGGGAGTATGTTAGCGCACCAAGTTCAAGTAACACCGCAAACAACATACCATAGAGCCATAGAGTCGAAGATGGGTATCGATAGCCAGTCCAAGGGCCAAGATGCTGTGGAACGGAAGAGTCCCGTCCTCAAGACCGTCATGGATGTTCCACATGTCGTACTGATCTCCCAAGCCGGGAACCTTCTTCGCAACGCGAGTGTCACCATTCAAAGGAAACAGTTGTGCCACCGTCCCTCCTCCGAAATATCTTCTCAGGTTGAGTACGTGTCCCGATGCCCGCCTGACCACCAGGGCGCCGAGATCCGGAAACCCAAAGATCTTGTAGAACGAGAGGCAGGTGAAGTCGGGCGCGTCCGAGGGGTCGCTGAACAGCGAGCCGAGCGACGTCGTCATGGCGAGGGCCGCAGCATCAAAGAGCGTATACGTGTTTCGAAGCTGCGAGTGCTCTCGTATCCTCCTCAACCATCCCTTTGGTAACCGGCGGCCGCTGAGATTCGACTGACCGGGATACGCGAATAAGCCTAAACCTGTAGATTTGCTCTTCCGGACCTCATTGTTGGAAGGATAGTCGAGCCATTTCTCGACGCCCTCGTCATCCTCGAAGCAGTGATAATCCCCAGACGTAAGCTCCCGAACGCCAATTATACTGGTGTGGGCCTCCCTATGATACCCATACCAGAAGCTCTTTGTCGGAGTCTTCTCCCCAAGATCTCGAAACCCGTCTGCCACCAGCTTGATGGCGGCCGTGGCGTTTGCGACGAATACAAGGTCGAAATGGTCAGGGTCAGCACCAAGGAAGTCGAGAGTCTTGGCACGAATATTATCCACCATCTCACCCGAGAGCTTCGCGGGTAGGTTCTCCGAATGTGGGTTGCCCCATAGATTGCTGATCATTGCGTGAGAGAAGCTGCTTATGAGAGATCGAGAGTAGATGGTGGCGCCACCATGATCGAGATAAGCCCCTGAAAGGTCAGCAATCATGTAACATAACTTGTAAGTCAGGGGTCTTGGACGTGCACACCTTGGGCCATATTGGGATACTCGTCATCTCTGAACCTGTCAACTGACGAGTTATACTCCATGACTCCTGTTCCAACCGCCATCCTGAGAGGTTGAGAAGCCAGCGTCTTTATATCTGTCTGTGGGGAGAGATAGTCAGTATCAGCCACGGCTTCGTATACAGCATGTAGCATGGCTGGGTGGTTTGTGCCAGGCTTGACGGGCTTGAGCCAATGTGATGTAAAGGGTAGAAAGTCTTCAACGGGGCATTGTGCAGAATCCACAACTAGCTGATTAGTTGATGAATAGATCGGTCAACATACAAGTGTCGAAGAAGCCATGTGCAGGCGCAACGTGGATAAAGAGTCAAGACACGTTGTGGCGATTGCTAAGCGCCGAGACAGTCTCGTAAACCAGCCCAATAGCGACAAAGTCTGAACCCACGGCTGACGAGGAGGGATCGTGATGTAGTTATTTCGATAGATGATTCCTAAAGGAGAGTTTTTCGAACGGAAAAGATCGTCAACTGTCCAAATCGAGCAGCGAGCAGCTTAAGCGAAGGTAGTCCAGCTCCCCAGACGCGAGGCATCAATCGATATATATACGCAGGCCTCCTTCAGAGCAAACACTGGCAATCCTTGCTAGCCACCATCGGAGGCTACTTCTTCAACGGGAAAAGACAGCATTGGGTATCCGTGCAACTCCACAAAACACCAAGAGGCCAGCCTCGAGTGCGGCATGGCTTTTTGCCAGAAATAGGCTTTAGCCCGCCCTAGGGCACGGGGCTGAAGAAGGGATGTAGGAACCGGTCCATTGATGACGAGGGAGATCAATTCACATGGCAGCAAAAAAGGTGCCAGGTGCTGGTGAGGGCAGAGTGGACGGGTCGGATGCCGTCTCCACAGGACGGGGCCACAGGGCTGAGTTGTTGATCTCGCATTTCGCCGTTCATTGCGGGCCGCTATTCTATACCAGGAGCCAGGTCGATGGCGTTGTTATTCGGGGACCTGGGGGATCCTTCAAGCCTCGTTTCCTCCCCGACATCCGAAGCTTGTTAATTGATGCTGTGGACTTTGATGGCTGCCAACTTGAAGAGGAGCCCCTGGTGTCTCTACCTTGGATGTTGCTGCTGCAGAGATGGAGGGGTGAGAAATGACAACCCCGGACGCTCATCGACGCCCGTCAGCTCTAGTGAAAGCTGCATGCACTAGGGCCGGGCCTCGGCGTTCAAAGCCACCAATTCAAAACGTCTGTGGGAAGAAGGGGAAAACTGCCGAGACCCGGGCTGAGCAAGCGAGCGGTCGGTCCCGAAGGAAGAATGATGCTTGGGCGGATGGAGAAGCGTAGAAGCTGGTAAAAGGCCGTCATATATGGCTGGTGTTGGTGAAGCCCTTGATGAAACACCTAGAAAACCAGCCGAGGTGGACCTGCAGATATCGAGCCCGTAGCGCCCCCCCGTTGTGAACGGCGCCGCCGACATGATAAGCGCCGACTTGTCTAGCGTCTATGCCTCGGGGATTGATTGATTGAACAAGGTAGATTGAGAGGGAGAGTGCCAAGATGGAGAGAAACCAGGAGATCCTGGATTAACATGGGATGACTGCCTGCCTGTGTACCTAGGTAAGTGATCATGAGATGTTAGGTATAGCGGGAAGGAGAGACATACCAGAGTCGAGACACGGGCAAGAGTCGACTATGGGCCCATTGTTGCAACTGCAGCACCTGGCGAGAGCATTAAGAGTCATTGGTTCAGTAGAAACAATGTGTTTCTCCCTAGATCGATACCTGCGACGCTGAGATCCTTGTTCGTTTCGAGGCTGAAAAGTGGAAATCCATTCAATCTCAAACAGATGATGGACAACCTTGTCAATATCCAAGGCACAAACACTGGGATAGTACGGATAGGGCTGGCTGGTCACGTAAGCGGGCCAATTTAAACTTTGTTTCAAGACGTCGAACTTCAACGTATTATCATCAAGTTGGAAGATCCCTTTATTTTCTTTTACTACCTATGTGAGTCCGGAACTCCTGCTCATAGTTCGCGCCTTGGCAATCTCAAGAAAAAAACAACCATGTTTGCTCCCTCCAGTGTATAAATCAACCAATATCAGACACCCCTCATAGCGCCAAGGCAAGAGCAATGACACCAGCCAGGGCCAGGTGGACAGGCAGGGCCATTGTTGAGGCCGCGTTCGGGGTGGTGGGCGACTGAGTCTCGGTGGAAGAGGGCTCGGGCTCCTTCTGGGTGCCTGAACCCGAGGGCGTCTTGGGGCCGGAGCTGGGTGTCTCGGTGGCCGGGTTGACAGTCTCTGTCGGAGTCGGCAGGTAGTGGGGAGCCGAGTAAGACTCGTTGGTCGCGGGGGTCTCAATCTGAGAGACAAAGTTGGCGCACGTCAGGCGGGTCTTGTTGGCGTAGTGCAGCACAAAAGAGCGGTTTCCAAAGAAGGCACCGATGCCCTCCTTTGTTGAGGCGTAGTAGTCGATGTACTCGGCCTCAAAGGGGTCGCTGTCGATCTTGCCGTGCTTGCCGCTTAGGTCACCGACCTCGCAAGATGCAGGGTCCTTGGCATCGCAGGGAGTCTCCGCGCCACGCTCATAGGGATCGAGGTGAGCCAGTGTCTCAGTGCAGTTGCCGTCCTCAGGGACGGGCGCAGCATGGAGGTGATAAGCTGTCCACCGTTAGCGACGTTGCTGGGACTGATGGGGATGGGCATGCATGGACTCACTGAAAGGGCCACCCTCCTTGGGGAGGTTGCTGAACCGGACCTTGAACTTGACGCCATTTCCGCTGTCGGTTGCCACGGCGAGGATGGAGCCCTTGGCGTTGCCTTCGAGCTCGGCGTCCTTGAAGAAGCGCTGCTTGGGGAGTGTGGCCTTGTAGGGGACTCCGGGAGGGTTGTCCATAACCTTTTCGGCATCCTGGCCGACGACCTGGCCGGCGAGGGCCGTCAAGAGAAGAACCAAGGTAGCGTGGGCTCGCATTTTGAACGAGGGTGTGAGGGCGGGTCGAAGGTGAGAACGACGTATGCGTGCAGTGTAAGCGATAGGCTGTGTGCGACAGACAGACAGACAGGTACTGTAGGCAGGTAGGTTGGTTGGTTGTAGGAATAAAAGATGAGCGAACGCGAGGGACCTCTTGGGTCAAATAGAGAGGATGGGTCTAGCCCGGAGGTGAATCAATGAAGGAATATGCAATGTCTGAATTGGAGGGGGGGCAGGAGAAAAGGGTGAGAGGCAAACCGGCAGCTGGCAGCAGCGGCAAGTCGAGGCTATATAGTGCAGGGCGTCATCACTGCCGACAGCGGGCGGCTGGCGTTTGACTGACTGCCCGGGTTACGAGATGGGCTGGATTCTGCTAGGCAAGCAAACTAGCTGGGGGACTGGCAGGGCTCTCCAGTGGCATAAACGAGGGGATACCACTGCACTAAAACTTGAGCCAAGAAGAGGCTCTGCCTCTGCCGCATCTTGACGAGCACCGAAGATCCTTCCCCCCACGAATAGATGCTCAGCTACAGGCGCGGGGAAGAGGGCATTCTCTCTGAGAGGCAAGGGGCCAAGGGCGTCAGCTGTACTGTAATGGATGCCATGCCAGTCCATGCCAATGCCCAACAAGCGACGAATCCCCCTTGTGCTGGCGTCTGGGCGCACCCATTGGCCGTGACGTGCCGGGGGGCACAAGCGGGAGCCCGTATTCATTGGCGACGTGGCTTGCTGTTTCAACACGGCGCGACGTCTTTGTTCTGCTGGATTGATTGATTGAACGGCTGCGACGGCAGAACGGGCTTTGTGGCCCATCCCCCCTTCTGCACAAAGCACTCACGATTGTTCATGGGCCCGTGTTTGCTCCAATCCCAGTCTCGCCCTCTGGCCGTGGCAGTGCAGTCAGTCGCTGACAAGTTCCGCCAAGGCATGGAGGAGGGTTGCTGGCGTGCGTAACCTCACACAGCGCCTAGGTAGCTAGCTGGTTGGTACCTGTGAGCTAGGCTCCGGATGCTATATTGGTCATTGGCCGTCGCACCCAGACAAGAAACAAGTGCGTAATGATAACATCACGAGTTCCCTTTTCTGAGAGACCCTGAATACCCTCAAGGTCCGTTGCCCAAGCTTCCAGCGATGTCGGCGCGTGGGATGGTCAGCTCCGAGGGCCTGAACAAGAAGGGATCACCGGTAAGACGGCGGTCTGCATTGAGATGATCCCTTGATCGCAATTTAATAGCCTCATCTAAGAGAAGGAAAACCTGCACCGTAGCGGGCGATCATGAATGGGTACGCGTGGGATGTCTGCCCTGTCTTCCGGCCTGGCTCGGGAGGCGTTTCGTCTCGTTTCGTTTCGTATGAAGCCCTGCGAGGTTGTTTCCCGAAGACCATTGGCCGCGTTGCCACGTCCGGCACCCTCAACGCCAAGGTCGCTTGCGGAACCAATGCCGTCTCGCATCGTCTTTGCCCTTTTCAAGACGGACTAGCCCACCTTTGGATCGGCATCAGCCTTCGATAGTACGCATGTCCCACGCCCGAACGGCTTGGGGGGCTTTGGGGCACTCTTTGTCCTAGAACCAAAGTAGCTGGCATCAAACCATCACCCATAGAGCCTTTCCTGGTTGTCGCGGCTCCTCGAGATGCTTCGGGGAATACGAGTTGCTGATCAGAATTGCCTTTGGGCCGTTGAAGGATATCTGTGTTTCCTGTTACGTAGGCGGTAGGCCGAATTCCGTCTTGGAACCGGGCGAGGCGTTCCCAAGTGCCATCGCTAGATTCTCGATTGAGGTTATTCGTGTAAGTTGAGATCGACGAGAGTGGGTAAGTCGTTGCCAAGCGGTTTTATCTGATCCGAAGAGCCAGAGCATCGTGATGATATTAATTGACTGGTTTACTGTTGGTGAGAGGCTCAAGATAGTGATGTGGCGCGGAGACGGTGTGGCGCAGGTCGCTGTTTGGCGCCTCCTGTGGCGCGAGTTACAGCCTTACCACTGAGGCAGGAATTCAAGGAGCCAAACAGCGACACCTTGACGCAACACCAAGCAGGCAGCTCCAAGCAAGCTTCCAGCATCGACGCCGCCAACCGAATCCGCATCCCGTCGCCCGCAACGCAATTCCGTTCATTCATCCCTCCCCGAGCTTCCTCAACCGTTGCCCATTATGAAGCCCGTCGTCAGCGCGTTCAACGCCTGGTCTTGGTTCGCCAATCCCTAGCTTCATCCCCCATCATGACGCGGCTAACATCGAGCTCCAACAGCACCGTCCTCTCCGTCTTTGCCATCGTTATCCTCAGCATCCTCGCCCTCCTATACCGAAACGGACACGAGGAGTTTACCGGCGGCGTGTCAGACCCCGATGATGGCAAGGCAGTTTCGGGCACCATCTTCACTGCTGTCCTCGTATACGTTGTACGTGCCCCTGTCGCGGATATCTTTCGAGGCTCATAGGAGCCCCCGACTCTCCCACAAACTCTAGAAGGAATCAGAAACTGACCTATGCAGGCATTCTTCATCTTCTGCGGCATCCAAGGCCTCATGCACGCCCGAGAAAGCCGAAGAGGCGCGATCTCTCTGTAACAACAACACAACTTCCAGCGAGTAGAGTACGACGCGGAACCTGGCGTTCTGGGAACTTGATCGATTTCAGTTTTTGGGCTGGCAATTGTATTTGAAAGAGAAGCATAACCCTGCGTGTTTGGGTCGATGGCACATCACATGGGGTGTTAATCAAGGGGCGTGGACTCGGTGAAGAGTCCACCATGTACGGAATATTCGATTGCTTAGACGGATTGCGCATTTTATTGTACCAAACTTGAACGTACTATCGTCCTTGAGGATCAATACTTTTTTGTTCGGACGCCGGGTCGAGGATGATGTGTTCCGAAGACGAGACTGAGACGACTCCGAAGCAACAGTGCCTGGACTCGCTAATCTGATGCATAACACGCGTTCAGCGGGAACAACGCTCAGGGTCAGGAGCCACGGTTCGCCTGCGCATCGGGCCTATTGCTCACATGGCCGAACTTGCTCCCAAATCCGTGGCTCCGACTGGGCATGACGACCAACAAGTTCTGCGGCCCGGCATTGTGGGGCCGCTCCGGACGCCGGGCGTGATGTTATGCACGGGGGCCACCGGAGCGAGTCTACGCCCGATCGGTGTTTGTGATAAGATGGCACATCTAAAGATATTGACTGCATGTGGTGGCGGCTTCTTTTAATTGGAAGCCGTCGTCAATCTCGTGCAGTGAAGGCTGAGTTGGTGGAAATACTAGGCGAATATCATTGCCACAACGCCGCAATGATCAAGATTGACCATGGCCTTGATCTCTGAAACGCTTTACCGGTTGGCTTTATATACCGTAGCAAAGTAAAACCAGCCAGAGTGATTGCTTGGCTGGAGAAACTGACCCGTTCGGTGACGACAGTTCTCGGCCCTTGCCTTTTATGTCGTCATCGATCGATCACCAACCATCATGAGTCCGGATTGAAAGGTCCGCAACGTAGATAGTGAGCGAGTATTAAAACTGAGAGTAAGAACCCCCGAGGAAGCTTTGAGGGCTATATTCTTTTCTTGAGACATAGTCAGTAACCGATAGAAACCTGCATAACATGACGACTCGGGACTTTCACAACGGTAAATCCTCCCGCTGATGATAGTCTCTCAACTAGCTTGACGTACATGCTAACTACTTGCTAGAGAAGGATATTCCTGTCTCCCACCAGGAATTTCCAGGCAAGGATCACGACATGCCTGACCCTCAGCCCGTCCGGGACACACTACCTGAAGCCGGTGGTAACGAGAGAACCTACAAAGGCTCCGGGAAGCTCCAGGGAAAGAAAGCCATAATCACCGGTGGAGACAGCGGCATCGGTGCTGCTTCAGCCCTCTTGTTTGGCCGGGAGGGAGCCTCGGACATCGTCATCGCATATCTGCCGGAGGAGGAAAAGGACGCGCAGAATACTAAGAAGCAGGTGGAGAACGAGGGCGCCAAAGTCCATCTCATCTCCCTAGACCTGTCCAAGAGGGAGAACTGCCAGAAGCTGGTCGATTTTGCCGTGGAGAAGATGAAGGGAATCGACATTCTCTTCAACAATGCAGCTTGTAAGTGAAAACAAGTCGACGAGTACGATAGTCATGACGACACTGACCTGAGCGCCAGACCAGATGATGGTTGAGGACATCAAGGATCTTTCAGAAGACCAGTGGATTCACACCTTCAACATCAACATCCACTCCTTCTTCTACATCTCCAAGTATTCCCTGCCTCACATGAAGGCTGGGGCCACCATCATCAACAACGCATCCATCAACGCCTACATCGGCCGACCCGACCTCCTCGACTACACCTCGACGAAAGGCGCCATAATCTCATTCACACGAGGTTTAAGCAACCAGTACGTCGGTAGGGGCATTCGCGTCAACGCCGTTGCCCCAGGACCAGGTGTGTATGCCCGTCCCTTTTATACTTGGCATGGGTAGTTAACATGAAATGCAGTCTGGACGCCTCTCATCCCGGCCACAATGAACGAAAAGGCTCAAAAGGAGTTTACAAGTCCAATGGGACGACCTGCTCAGCCTTCGGAGATTGCTACATGCGTGGTATTCTTGGCGTCAAGTGATAGTTCATGTGTCAGCGGACAGACGATCCATTGTAACGGTGGAACTGTTGTCAACGGCTGAGAAGGTTGTCATTGTATGTATCTATGCAAAAACAGCACTCAATGCAATCATTAATGTCGAGGAATTGTATTGTGTATTAAGATAGTGCTGTTAGATATCTGCTAGAGCATTGCAAGAGTAGCACTGTGCTCGAGCTTATGATTCAAGAGGCGTCGTCATTTCTAGCCTCTCACGAACCGACTCTGGCACATCAAAGGGCCTCTCCTCAAAGATGAGGCCTAGCTCCAAAAGCTCCTCCTCAGTAATGTCTGGTCGCTCATCGAGGACCCTCTTCAGCTCGCGGGCCTTGTCCGTGACATCCTCAATCTCGACAATCCACTCGTTCGCCCACTGTGTACTCAGCGCCCCGGGAATGCCAATCTGGATGCTCCGGTACGGCAACACCCCAAGCTTTGGCGTCCGCTCAGGGTCCCATTGGATCCTCACGTCGGTGGTCTTCTCACGCTTCACGGTCGAGTCTTCAGGGGCCTTCTTGGCATGTTTTGCCAGTACACCACGCTCAAGAAGGCCGACGAAATGCTCGTGTTTCATGCGGATGGCAAGAATGTGGGATTGGCGGGCATCCTTGTACGAGTAGCCAGCACGATACATCATCCAAGCCCAGCTAGGCTTGACCCATGTCATGCGGCCGGGCTTGAAGTCGGGGGACGCGTCGAGTTTTTGAGCTGCGACGGCATCTCTGGCGATGGACTCTTTGTAGGCTTGATAGACCGTTATAGTATTGTCGTCATAATGGGCGCGTATTTGGTGGTAGGGGATAGATGTGTCTGGTGAAGTTGAAGTCATGATGGAGTATTCTGAGATGAATATGAGATTTGTGTTGTGAGTTATGAGCTGGTGAACTGTTAACTGATAGACATGAGAATGTCAATATAGAGAAGATAGGAGGGGAGAGCTTTGAGTGTTTTTAAAACACCTATCTTGAGAGAATACAAACATATTCAGCCCTGGGCTATCAGCCTCGTCCGGATGAGTCTTTCGGTGACGGGAGACTAGAGGCGCCACATGTCAGCGGGGCGTTGTGATGGTGCTTCAGCTGCTCCCGAAATACCTACATGGAATGAATCAGGCTCAGGAAACTCTTGAGCTTGGAACAAGGGGGGAGTTGAGAAATGAATAAAGCATAGATTCTTGAGAATCATATTGAGTTTAGAATTGTTTGCATCTGACCGCATTCACGACGTCCGGATGGTGCATGATAGATAGATCCTTGGAGGCGACCTCACAGGCCGAAACGCCCGCCAAGCCCCAGTGCAGACCTGCTGGAGTACGGGCCCGGTCTGACTTGGACTCACCGGGCAGGGACTGGTCTCTCATGGAACCTCCATCGGAACACAAAGTGAGCCCGCCTGACCAAGTCCTGCTGATGGATACACGATGCCACGTAGGTATGCTCCGTACTCCCTACACTCACGTAACTTGGTACTCCCTTTATACTGACCGAGGTTCTCGCACATACAACACACTTTCAATTGACAAGATGGGGCGCACACACCATACAAGTACGTAGTTAGATCATCATCACGTTGAGGTGAGCGTTACAGCGCAGTGTCAAGTCTATATCATGCCATATATACAACATCGTAACCTTCCTTGCAGATTACAATTTTTTGCCATCCCTGCCTCTTGCGGCCTGATCATCAAAGGCCTATTTTTTCCATCACTCCCCCCCAATCCAAACAGAAACAGAAAGAAAAGTCCCGCATCGGGTATCGTTTAGTGGTGGAAGAGACGGATGTTCTGCTCCACAAAGGTGATGCCGAGCTTCTCGGCCGTCTCGAAGACGGCGCCATCGTTCTGGCTGCCACCAGGGGCGGCGATGTAGTTGACGCCTGAGCGAGCAACGCGGAAGACGTTGTCGATGAAGGGGAACTGCGATACATGTTAGCAAACCCAACGAAATTATGGTATGGGATGGTACTTACGAAAGCGTCGCTCGAGACGCAGACCTTGGAGAGCTGCTTCATCCAGGCCTCACGCTCCTCGGCAGTGAAGGCAGCGGGGACCTCCTCGAAGACAGCCTCAAAGGCCTCCCGCTCAGGGCCATCCTTGGGAAGCTGGCCGCTGACGAGCAGGTCAATGGCGTTGCTCTTGTCGGGGCGCTTAGTACCCTTCTTCCACTTAATGCCGAGGACTCGCTCGTGGAATCGCATCCACCAGTTGTCGGCCTTGTCGCCGGCAAGACGGGTGCAGTGGATACGGGACTGCTGGCCGGCGCCGAGACCAACAACCTGGCCGTTGACGGCGTAGCAGACAGAGTTGCTCTGGGTGTACTTGAGGGTGATGGTGGCGATGGTAAGGTCGCGAGCAGCATCAGCGGGGAGGGAGCTGGTGTCCTTGGGGGTGATGATGGTGCTGAAGTGCTTGGGGGAGATCCGGACATCGTTGCGGGCCTGCTGGAGGTTGATGCCGTAGACGCTGCGGGTCTCGACGGAACCGGGGTGGTAGTCGGCATCAATCTCGAGCACCAGGTAACGGCCGCCCTTCTTCTTCTTGAGGATCTCAAGGGCCTCAGCCTCGTAGCCGGGGGCAATGACACCGTCAGAGACCTCCTTGGAGATGATCTTGGCGGTGGGAACGTCAACCACGTCGCTGAGAGCAATCATGTCACCGAAGCTGCTCATACGGTCGGCACCTCGGGCACGAGCATAGGCCTGGGCGAGGGGAGACTGGTCAATGCCCTCAATGTCATGGACAAAGTAGACCTTCTTCTCATCCTCGGTGAGGGGAAGGCCAATGGCGGCACCAGCAGGGGAGACGTGCTTGAAGCTAGCGGCAGCGGGCTTGCCGAGGGCCTGCTTGAGCTCCTTGACCAGGGGCCAGGCGTTGAGGGCGTCGAGGAGGTTGATGTAGCCGGGAGCACCGCCGAGGACCTTGAAGGGCAGGTTGCCCTCGGTGACATAGGCGGCAGCGGGCTTCTGGTGGGGGTTGGCGCCGTATCGGAGAGCCAGGTGCTGCTGGCCGTTGCCGGCGTACTCCTTGCGGAAGAACTGGGAGATGGCGGCATCGTAGTCGGCAGTGTGCTCGAAGGCCTTGAGGGCGTACTTGTTTCGGCTGGCCTCAGTGATCTCGCCCTTCTCGAGCTCCTTGAGGAAACCGGCGTAATCCTGGGGGTCGCTGAGGATGGTGACACGCTTGTGGTTCTTGGCGGCAGCACGGATGAGGGTGACACCACCAATGTCAATCTCCTCAACGGCCTCGGGGATGCTGACATTGACCTTGGCGACGGTGTCCTTGAAGGGGTAGAGGTTGCAGATGACATAGTCGACCTTGTTGATGTTCTGCTCGGCGAGGTCCTTCTCATCGGAGGCAAGGTCACGGGCCAAGATGCCGGCATGGACGGCGGGGTGGAGGGTCTTGACACGGCCAGCCAGCATCTCGGGGGCCTTGGTGATGGCAGAGACGTCCCTGTAGAGATCCAATTAGCTACTGGTGATCAGGTGGGCTCGTATTTGTTATTGTGTACATACTCGACAGGGAAGCCCGACTCCCGGATCATCTTGGAAGTGCCGCCCGAGGCAAGGATGCGGACATTCTGCTGGACGAGACCCTTGGCCAGGTCCAGCAGGCCAGTCTTGTCATAGACCGAGACGATGGCGATCTTCTGAGAGGACATTGTGATGGAGAGAGGAGAAGGAATTGATGATGGAGAGAAAGAGGGGGGAAGAGAAGAAGATTTAAAGAAGAGGAGGAAGGGGGAAAAAAGGAAAAGCAAGGCTGTACAACGAGTGGGAGTGGTCTCGTTCGCGCCCGGCGAGAAGGGGAAAAAAAGTTTGGCGGGGTAAGAGGCGATTGCGGAACGAGGATTCGAGGGAGGGGGCGGGGCAGGAGCGAGAGAGAAAAAATGAGCAAAAGAAGTGCTGCAGTTTTTGGTGCCCGGCGTGTTAGTGAGGGAAATTCGTCATCTATGGAGCTAGTAAATTGATTTCAGCCTTATGATAAGTCTTCCCGCCATACGAAAATACTAGTCGCACCACATCATAAGGAAGGATGGAGACTTGAGATGCATAGTATGATAAGAAGGGAAGGATAAGATAGGACAAGGTATATTGGCACAGGGACGTATCTATAGTTTATGGTCTTGCCATTCTTATTAGTAGGCGCGTGTTGGCCATCAAGCCAAGGGGGGGGGGGGGGGGGGGTTATGATAGCCCCAAATTGGGTTTTAGGTGCAATTGTGAAACATCCCCAAAACCTTTCTT
>JAANQP010000078.1:0-141191 GCA_011320165.1 Fusarium protoensiforme
CCCCTCCACGGCACACGGCCCTCCCCTCGATGGAGACCACCACACCACACCCTCGAACGGTTCGCCAAGAATCAGCAGCCGATCCCCGGATAACGTAGCCGTCTTAGCATCAAGGGTGCCTGTTAGCGCCATGCACATTAAAATGCCCGACCTAAAAGGGCTGGCAACGACTTCTCTTGGCATGGTTGGGACGGCAAAAAAGGTTGGAAACAAACGAGGCAATCCAATGCCCCCTCCTGTGGGCGCGATAGCTGCCCATGGTTTTATTAGGTGTGGTTTTAAACTAGCTACGAGGTAAATTTGACTGTGAACAGCTTCGTCCTCCCAGCTGGACTTTTACGATCTGGAAAGTGTACGATACTTCTGCAAGGCAACGCTGAGCGCTCGCCTCTTAGAAGATCATACCCTTGGTCTGGCGAAGCTTCCTGAGGTCGTAGTTCCTGACCAGGAAGATGGTGGCAAAGGCAAGGACCATGACGCTGGTTCCGGCAGCAAGCATTCTGGCCTGACCGAAGCCGTAGGCGCGCTGGATAGCCTCGCGCTCAGGAGAGCCCATGGGGTAGGCAAGCTGGTAGTCGATGACACCAGCAATGTTCTCGGCCTCGGGGAGAGCGTCCTCGGGAAGCCACTGGAGAAGCTTGTTGTAGAAGGTGTTGGTCCAGATGGTGGCAGAGATGGTGCTTCCGAGGGCACCGCCAATGTTACCAGTGACGCTCAGGACGGCGAGGGCGGTGGCAACGTGCTGGTGGTCAACCGCGGCAAGGATACCAATCTGCATGCACAGAATGAAGACGGATCCGGCGATGGAGATGAAGACCTCGCACATGATTAGGTAGCCGATGGACTGACCAGGACGACGGAAATGGATCATCAGGCCCTGGGAAAAGATGTACAGAGGGATACCGACGACAAGGAGCCACTTGAAGCGGCCAGTCTTGCGAATACTCCAACCGACGATGAACAGGAGGAAGCCAGAGACGATGTCGAAAGTGTTGGCAACATAACCGGCCTCGGCAGGGGCCAGGTTGTTGACCACCTGGAGGAACGAGTTGAAGTAACTGGCCCAGCAGTAGTAGCCGATCATGTAGATGAGATCCAACCAACAGACGCCAATGACGGTTCGGTCAGTAAGGAACTGGTACTTGAAGAAGGGCTTGGGGGCCACCCAGCGCTCGTAGCAGCCAAAGATGACGAGGACGACGAAGCCAGTGATGATCATGGCAATGATGTAAGGGGTGTCCCAGCCCTGGGGAGCCATGCTCGCGATGGAGAAGGGGAGCAGGAAGATGACAGCACCAGCAGCGAACAGAAGGGCACCAGGAGCTATTGACATATAGTTAGTCTTGGTTGCGCGTGATGGTACCTTGTTCACTTACCATCGAACTCCATAACACCCCACACGATGGCCTCGGACCAGGTACGGCCGCTGTCCTCACGGACGAGGAGACCAGCCTTCTTGGCCTTGTGGAGGTGCCACTTGAGGAGGCAGTACATGGGCGCGGCGACGACGGGGAGGATGATGGAGAAGCAGCCAAAGCCCCATCGCCAGTCGACGTTCTGGAGGAACTTCTCGGCCGACTTGGGAGCGGCGAAGGCAGTCACCATGTAGGGGGAGGAGGTGAAGGCGTAGGCGAGACCTCGGTTCTTCAGCTGGGTGGAATCGGCCGTGATGACATCGATACTGTAGGTGAGGCCGGACCAGCCAACCTGCCAGAAGACCTAGAGGCGAGTTAGAATCGAGACTTGGGAAGCCGATGGCTTGCTGCTCTTACAGTGGCGGCGCAGTAGGTAGCAAAGTTCTTGCTAGCAGCCATCATGGCCATACCAATGGTGGCAAAGACGACCATGAGGAGGAAACCCTCAGCTCGGCCCCAGATGTCGAGAATCTTGGACAGGGGAATGTAGACGGCAGCAGTCATGATGTAGGCGACGGTGCTGATGACGGGCATGATGGAGTGAGACTCCCACTCGCTAGAGGCGTAGGGGGTCAAGGTGTCGAGAACCTTGGACTGGAAGCCGTTGACAAGGTAGATGAACCACATGCTACAATGGGAGTCAGCATTTCCAATCCACCAAGATAAACAGGGTGAAACTCACTTGATGAAGACGGCAACCAGCGACCACTTGGTCCAGGTGAGGGTGATGGCCTCGGCGGCCCTCACACCATGCTGGGCATTCTCAGTGGGAACGTCGCTGAGGTCGACATCCTCGGGAGGGATGCCGTCGTGGGCCTTTTCGTCGGCGGTCGCAGCGGAGACGGTGACGGGGTCCTCGGCGCCCTCACCCGCGTTGGCCTTGCGCCCTATGAGGGCGTTGAACTTGTCCAAGACTGCCATTGTCGGAGCTTTGTCTATAGAGACTTGTGGAAAGATTTGCGATACAAGGCAAGACTGGAGAGAGAAAAGAAAAGCTCGGATGCAAAAGGTGAGCGCAACAGTCAATCTTTAAACTAAACTGTAACCACGTACGGCTGAAAGAGACCTGGACCACCTGCACCCCGGCTAGTGCTACATGTCTCCACACAAGGTCCTTTGGAAAGAGAGAGAGAGCGAAAAACAACAACAGAGTAGACCCCATCAGATAAGATCAGGCTTTGGTGCTCAGGGCTCCCCAGTTTGGTTGCGTGGTGGGCTAAAAGAGCCAGCCCACCGAAATCGGCTGTTTGGGGAACCAACAGAGACTGGCAAAAAGCTGCTGCAGCCACTTACGGCCTTGGGTTTACATGGTCTGGAACGCGCGGGCAGCGAGATTCCCGTCGTGGGAGTGGGGGGTGTGAGGGAACCGGTAAGGTTAGGGCGGAGGGAGGCTTGAGCCGAGGGAGTGAGAGTCAGGGAGGGAGAGAAATTTTTTATCTAATCTGATCGATTAGATCGAATGAGAGTCATGTTCTTGCTCTAGATGAGGTTTGGGGGACCGTGAATGTTACATGCTTGCGTGTGAATCATGGGTTCAATGAGTGCATGTGTACAACGCTGCATGATCCTTTAGAGGTCGAATTTGGGTATACACCGCGAGAGAGTCTTTTGATCCTCAACTCTCGCTTGACTGCGGGTCTTGAATGAACCAACAAAAGGCAATGATTCGGCTCTTGTCTCTCTCTCTTCTCCTTCGCGTGGGGTCAAACAGCATGATCAAAGACTCTCAAGACAAGGGTTCATGATCAGGCGGGCCATGTGTTCTTGCTCACTGCACCCAACTCACCGGACCCTTCCCTTGACGATCCCTGCTTGGCGCAAAGAAGGTCTCGAAATCTTGGCGTGGCTCGAGGTCCCCAAACGTGGGGTCCTGAAATTTGGGTGTCCCGTAGCCCTATGAGCTATTCCCAGTTCCGGCCATGCCTGCATAACGAGGCTTGATTATCACGTTTGCGAAATGTCACCAACGGCATTCTGGGTGGTCAAACGCTACAGGGGACTCGGCTTTAGGGGTTCTTTGGTGTTGTCAGCCGCTCCGTCACTCCACTCGCCGCTGGTGAGCCCACCTCCCACCCATGTCGTGGTCCTTTTTTTCACTGCTGTTTAGCGATGGCTCCGTGCCTGAACCACGCGATCTGTTGGCTTGGGTCAAAAGAAAGTTGGAAAATAAAAGGCTCAGGGCGTAAACAAGCTTAACTGACGGTCAAGGGCCGCGTAATTTCCATGCAGAAAGCTTGGACAGCCAGCCACCAACGTCGTCCATGGCAAACGCAAGATGGGAGAATTGAACAAATGCCCCCACGCGGCTTGCTCCGTTGCTGGGCACATCTCCTCGGCAGCTTTCAGCGAGACTTGCCCTGACTGCCAAGCTGGACAAGAGTCTGGAGCGTCCAGTCAGTGGCGAGATGACAGACGTCAAAGCAAGGCGATCGACGGTGCTATATCCTGAAGCGAGTTGGGACGAGAAAAAAGACGTTGCAAAGGATTCGATTGATCGGTTCGATCGGAACTGAAGATCAGTCTTGGTAAATGCTACGCTCTCCGCTTGCCAAGCAGGTTCTATCTAATCAACACCCTGTCCGTACATACAATTTTTTTTTAGAGCCGCCAGGTTCCGTTCATACATGACATTATTCCCACAAATACTTCCCTACTACAGCTTGGGCTCGAAGCCAAAGGTGGTGCCCGCCACGCGAGGCTTGCCCTGGTTAAAGGGGCACAGCTGGAAGAAGCGCTCCCGTGAACACTTGACCAGGTTGGACCTCTTATGGGGCAGGTCCATCCACTTGTCCTGGTGAAGGCCAAAGATCATCTCGTACATGAGCACCTTCTCGCCCGACAGACGCGGCTCTCCCACCACGTTCTCGGTGCGGTGGTCGTCGAGGAACTCGTAGTGCATCACGCTGGGCCACCAAGCCATGACGCGGTGCTGCCCACGGAATGTGGCATCTCCCACCAGCGAGTGCCTACCTCGGTCAAAGTCGAGGGCCGCGTAGTGCTGGCCCATCTTGTCCTCCTTGGCCCAGTACAGCTCAAAGTAGGCAAACGGCGTGTCGTTGAAGAAGCCCAGGACGGCAAACTGATGAGGGTCCTCTTGGATCGCCCGGAGGTACGCCCGGTGCTGCTCCAGCGTGCCCGTCTCCATCCAGCCCGCCGCCACACGGGGGTCGTTCTGCCACTTGTTGAACAGGGCCAGGTGCTCCGGGTTGAGGTAGTCGAGCGCCACGAGCTTGAAGTGCTCGTCCAGCGACGGGATGTACCGGCTGTAGATGAGGCTGCCGGGCGCCGGCTTGGGCACTCGGCGCGGGTGCCGGAGCAGGGTGGACTCGGACGTCGGCGTCATCACGTACTCGACGTGAGGCACCACCTTGGCCGAGTTCCAGGTGGGAAGCCAGATGGGCTGCTGACCGAGGGGAGATGCGCACCCCTGCCAGAAGGCGCTGCGGAGGACGAGCACCTCGACCTCCTGGCGAGGAGCCGGCACGGGCACGCTGGGGGGCTCGGGGATATCAATCGCCACCATGGACTGGACCAGAGCCTTGGCGAGGTCCTCAGCGCCGGAGCCGCCGAGGCGGAGACGGAACTGCTCTACATCAAACGTGTGTGTGAAGAAGGTGTAGAAGAACATCCAGGCCTGGGCCAGAGTGGCGGGCTCGTGACGCTGCTCCCAGGTCAAGGACCAGACGGGGCTTCGGCGCGCCCTCGCCCAGGCGCGGTTATCAGATTCGGGGATCTTATCAGATTCTGCAGGCGGCACTCTGGAAAAAACTAGGCCTTCTGCGTGTAAGGCCTGGGGAAACGGGGTGCCATCCTCCTCGGGCGAGTCGGCCTTGCGAAGCCGGAACGACTGCTGCTGCTGCTGCTGCTCCTCGGCGTCGGTGCGCTCGAGAAAGTAGGTGGTGAGGTAAGGATGAGGAAGCCTAATCTTGATTGGCGACTGCTGCTGGAAGGGATCTGAGGCGGCCATCTTGGAACGTCTGTTGGTTTGCTTGGGGGTGGTCTGGTCTGGAGCCAACAACAACAACATAAAGGCACTTGATCTCCAGATTTTATTTATACCCCGCCTCGTACCGATCTCGGTCACGACGAGCAGTGTCTCTCCCTTGGCCAATTAGAATGGCTGGACCTGCTGCACATCTCTTCCTGTTTCTCTCATGCCGAGCTCTGCCGACGTGTTGAATCTTACGTGGCTGGCAAGCCGACCAGAGATTTGCGTCGCGTCCTTTGATCCACGATGGAGGCTTCCCACGGAGGACGGAGAACAGACCTGCCCCCCATCTTCCGAGAAAGCGTCAATCCATCAGTAGGGGAGTCTCTGTATGTAAGCGTGGAACTAACTGGCCCTTGCCCCCATGCCCACCCACACCCCGATATGTGCCGATTACCCGCAGCCCCTGAAGGCCAAGACGGGCATCTGTGCAAGAGATGGCGCCACCTGGACCCCTTCCACTCGGCGGCGCCAAGACAGGGAGATTCGCGGTCGGCGCGGCTACGGGGAGCGGAGCGGGCCTCGAGCCTCTTTCGGGGCACCCATAGCCAAGGAACATCACTAGCTCGATGCACTGTGGGCACCCTCTGAGTTATTTCTTCGGGCGGGTGGATAAATGCTTGTCCTTGCTGATTTCGAGGTTTGGTACTGTAGCATCGCTCTAGGGTGACAGACAAGGTGACGATGGATGCTTTCGTGGATTCAATGAGACGTCAAAACTCGCGAGTACGAGGTTTTCTCTCTTTTTATTATGGAGAAGGAACCGCGCTGATTGATAACTAGCTGTCTATGCTTAATCTTAGCTAAACCCACGCTCGGGACGCCTCGTGTAATCGCCTTGGCTTCTATTCGTGATGGCTCTCCACTGCGAGTTGTCACCGATTCAATCGACAGGTTCCCTCTTTTAAGGTATCATTGACAGAGAGATGGCTTGAGAGCCGAGCCAAGAACTTACCTATAGGATCAGTACCCTAGCGGAACCGCATCTGCCAAGTCCTCTCTGCTACGGGGTGTGTCAGGCACCTCCTTCGGGGTCATGATGTTGACAAGCTTGCAGCCTTCGGCGACCTCAACCTGTATTAGATGCCTAGCGCGCGGTATTAACAGACGACGCCTAATGTCCCGAACGAAACACTGGTCGAGAAAGAGCCTCTCAAAAACCCCCGGCGCAAAACATGGTCTCCCTGTGGCGGTCAAGAGCGGGCGCGAGGGTGTCGTCGGTTAAGTGGGAGGACGGAGACGACGTGCGTATTCCCGGACCGGTACATTGATGTCTCTTTGAAGGCGGCGGCCCGCCCTCGGCATCTACAACGGCAACGACAAGATTGGGGGTGTCGAGATGGCTCTGCACTTGCGACATTAGCGAGAAGCTCACGGGGTCGATTGAAGCCGGCATGCGCCTTTGACGGGAAGCGAAGCACCAGGCTGATAGATGATGCTCTGGATTCACTTCAAAGAGAGAACTACTGGCGTCTTTACAGGTTGGCTACGAGAACGCAGCTGCGCGAAGGTGCCCAATGAGACCTGCCGGGTGTCTACGGTTCATGCAAGACGATGACCAGCAGGATACTGGCGGCCATGGCGATACGGATGGAGAGGACGGTTTCTGTGTCCGTCCATCTACGACACCGATTCTACACTTATCTATGAAAGCTTGAACCGCAGTGCTTAGACTGGCTGGTGCCACATGACTGAGATGTCACCCGACTGACATGATTGAGTGAGAACGACCTCTCACAGCAGCTCGACGACGACGACCCTCAGAAGGCCTGCCAATGCGATTCCACCATAGCTCTCTTTGACGGAAAGAACGGAAAACGATGACCAACGAAAGTCTGAAAGCGATCGCACGACCGAAGTGAGCTAGAGTCCTCCCACCAGGCTCTTGTCAGAAACGACAGTGATGCGAAGACCTGCGGCGAGCAGAGAGACGAGAGACAAGACAAATCGAGAGAACAATAAGCAGTGATTGAACTACCATTACTGCATCGGCATTGCATCTTATTCTCGATGTGTCAAGGTGTTTGTTAGGTACCCGAGGCCCCATCACCAAAGACCTCGGCCTCATGTTCCTCGGCGCGATAGGCATGGGACCCGAGGGTCAGAACCACCATAAACCCGAGTGTGTGGTTCATTCGATCTAGAGGTTCTGTGTATATTCTCGGACGGCGAGGTGTCGGCCATGAGATTCTGATGGACCGTAGTAAAGGAGTGTAATCGCCGTTCACGAGAGGTAGCTCTCATTTGCTCGTAAGAGCAGCAGTGATTGAGGGCCCTCCCTCTGCAGTCCCAGGCAGATCAACGAGTCCAGTTCTGATCTCTCGGAACAATTCCGTAGAGTGTCGTGTGTTTTGCATCGCTTGAGCGCTGCTTGAGTAGCAGAGCAGGCACGGTCTTGTGCTGAGATGACTTCTCTTTCTCATCAAGCCTCGGGTCGCAAAGCTTTGGTGAGTCGGAAAGAGTGTAGGAGGAGATGGCGATTGTTCTTGTGTCGTTGTGTATATATCTTGAATCGCCGGCGGCCGATGAGTTTTCGATGAGGGTTGGCCAAGTGCGCCCTCGGGGACCTTGAACATGCTCGCGACAAGCTGGTTCTTGTTCAATCGCGCCTGGCGATCAATATTTGGGCCTCCTGGAGTAAGGCTAACTGCCGTAAAATGCGTCCTCGCCCGCAAGCGTCGTCATCGCCAAAGATGAGACGATCCGTTGCTCCGGTTTGAAGCTGCGACAATGCGACAAGCACTTGATCTCTGCCTCTTGTTGCGCTCAAGTCTCGAACAATCGCGGCGCCTGAGCGAGCTCTTGGGACGATGCATGCCTTCACAGCAGGCAATCGAGAGTTCTTAGCGAGTGTCGCTCAACCAAGTAGAGCATCAGCGCCCGACAAAGCATGGCGGTCACAGGCGCTGGAGCTAGGACAAGCTTTGCGACCCCGGGGCTTCTCACGCGACAAGATTCGGCAATCTCTGACGGCGAGTTCAATCTCTGTCGGTCGCAAACTCGCGTGTCGCACACCTGGGCAACCTGTCGAGGGTGCTAAGGGCGGTTGAGTCGGTGAGGTGTCGTAGATGAGATCTCCGTGAGGGGATTCGCCGTCGTGGCTCAGCGTCGCAGCTTAGTCGTTCGCCTCCCAAGAGTCCGACCGAAGCCATTGGCGCTGATCAACATGAAAACTTGCTTCACAGCCCTTGGCCTTCCATCATGACGAGTCTTGGGAGTAGCCATCCTTGGCCGACGACATCGGACAATGGTTTCCACTCCAACAGGCAGGCAGGCAAAAGTCGGCATCAAGTCGAACATGACATCTTCGGAGTCGCTCGGACGTCGGTCGCAAAACAGCCAAGGGTCTTTTTTGTTTACCCCCAAGTGCCGAGGGAGGCGCGTCAGCCAAGGTAAGCCACCTTCTGCAATTACCGGGCTGGGCTGCATGGGATGGGGAGGGAGGGAGAAAAAGAAAGCACCAACGGCTGCCGAGATTCGCGAGCCAACGGCCCGAGTGAATGCTGCAGGTTGCTTGTGGTGGTGGTGGTGGTGATATTTGGTGGAAGCCGGATATGAGGTTATCCAGAACCTTCAACTTCCCCTCTGTCTCACGACTTCAACATCCCTTTCTCTTTCAAACTTCCCGCCAACTCTGCCATGACATCCGAGAGCAGAGTTTTTGCTGGGTCCGGATCAGCAGCCCGATCTCGGGCCCTCTGTTGTGGGCACGCAATGCACGATGGAGGTAAAGTTGCGTCGGTTTTCCCCCTTAGATTGCAGGCATGACGCATCTCGCCTGGATTATCAGATGTGATTGATTAGATGATCAACGGTTTCCTCCGTAGCTCGAAGCTATCCAGGAGAGGCATCTGTCGAGAAGGGGGCGTGCCTCTACTACTCGGAGTGACTTGTGAGGACTTGACTGGACACTAGCGAGGTCCTTTGCTTTGGACAATGGGTCCCTTGCATATTAGTTCATCCAATCGGAGTGAATAAGCTCCTTGCTCTGCCCACTTCCCGTTGCCCAGGACATGGGCCTCCACGCACCATTCTCTATGCGGCAGGCTGCTTTTGTCCCTGCCAAGTCCCTCGGAGTCCACCGGAGCCTGATGCCGGCTTACGTAGCATTTGGCGTCCATGGGGATGAGGCGGTATTTCTTAGTGAGTTTCGGGCTTTGCTTGAACTTCATCAGATGGACATGCCACGCAGCCACCAAGCTTGATCCCACGGCATCTGTGCAGCAGAGTCCCGGCATCAATGTTATAAGCCTCTCCACATTCGCCAGTCGAATGCCTGTGCCTAGCCCATCCTTGCCACAATACAAGCTGTACGGTACCACCACCACCACCACCACCACCGCCGACGACAATGGCGCAACAACCCCCATTCAAGCGACCGCCCCCGACCCAGGGCTATGGGATCGTGTCGTTTCCGGCCAGGCACATCATGCTGGTCGTCTTCAACCGGCCTAAGATGCTCAACGCCATGACTAGCAAGGGAGAGTATGAGCTGGATGCCCTCTGGGAGTGGTACGACCAGGAGCCCTCGCTACGCTGCGCCGTCGTGACGGGAGCAGGCCGTGCCTTTTGCGCCGGCATGGACCTCAACGAATGGAACCAGATCAACCAGAGGAGGAGGGACGGCATCCCAGAGGAGCGGCCCATGGACCCGCCCGTGAACGGCTTTGGCGGGCTCTCGCGGCGGTACGGGAAGAAGCCCATCATCGCCGCCGTCAACGGCATCGCTTTCGGTGGAGGCTTTGAGATTGTGGCCAACCTCGACCTCATCGTCGCAGCCAAGAGTGCTACCTTTGCGCTCCCAGAGGCCAAGATTGGAGTCGTAGCCAATGCCGGCTCTCTGCCGAGGCTAGCCAGGACCATTGGACGACACAGGGCCACGGAAATGGCGCTTACGGGGAGGCCCATCACGGCCGACGAGGCCAAGGAGTTTGGCCTCCTCAACGCCATCACCGACGACGCTGCCCCGGACTGCGACATCCTCGAGCGTCCAGTAGTCAAGAAGGCCCTCGAGTACGCCGCGGCCATCGTCAGTAACAGCCCTGATAGCGTCATCGTGTCCCGCGCCGGTATCCTCTCTGGCTGGGAGCACGGCAGTGCGGAGAACGCGGTCCGCCTGCACCGAGAAACGTGGAACGCTACCATGGACAATTGCCACAACTTTCACGAGGGCGTGCAGGCCTTTGTGGAAAAGAGGGCCCCTAGATGGGTGGACAGCAAGCTATGATGGGATGGGCTTTGGAAGCGAGTTACAGTGGGAAAATGCCTCATCTCATACCCTCCCACTCACGCGTGTTTTCTTCTTCTTTCTTTTTGCACAGTGGAACCTTGGACGGATAATTTAACCTCTAAAAGGCATAGACTGATCCTCTCAGCGGGAGCCGTTCGCATGGCCAACCCTGCCGCGAGAATTGAACGCCACGGAGTGATGCAAATCTTTGCATTGTTCCGGCAAAGCTTGTGCTCTCTTGCTCTGTGCGCGCGTGTGTGTGGACCTGTAACCCCTGTCAGTCAGATCAGATAATGGACTTATCAATCACCCCACTGCCAGGGACCGACGGCTTCATGGGGGTCAAATGGGCAATGACGCCGTCAACTTGGCTGACCCGCAAAACACGTCGATTATTACTCCTTCTCTTTGTCGTAGTATAGAATGGGCCTGCTCATCTGAGTTGTAACCCTGTTACGTAAATGCGGGCTGCCAGCTGCTGCAACTCTCCCATCTGGGACCAAGGTAAAAAGAGGTGTCCATGTGGGAAGAGGAACGTGGGTTACAGAGTCCTAGTTCTTTAGTGAAACAGACAACTATCGAACCATCAACTGAACAGCTATAGTAGGTGGGGGAAACTTGGCACCAAAGACCTGGTCAGCCTTATTCCCAGTGCCATCCTTCGTTCGAGGCCGGCCCCCCCCTGGAAGGAAACCATGTCGCCTCCCACGCGTGCATCCATCTTCTTCATGACCACCACCACTCCGAGCTCGCCTCCATGTCGCCCGCACTAGCCCCATAGTTCCTCACGCGGGAAATCCCAAGCAACGTGGGGCAGCCATCCCATCCTGCCCGTCGATTCACGTACGGAATAGCGTGCCGGGGATCAGCACTGATGAGCAGGTATCCCAACGCGGAGATGCTCCGAGGTCGCCCTCAGATCCATTCTCGGCTCCTCACAGACGACGGTCAGCGGGCAAAGGAACTCTCGGGCAGCGAAGCAAAAACAAAAAAAAAGGACCACCTTCTTCTTATGGTCCGCCTGTTTGGATGACCTCGGCGCCATTCTACAGCACCAACCCCCACACCAGGCAACACGGGATGGGAGCTCGGATCCTCCTTTTTAACGTAATCAGGTTCCTGCATGTTTGCTGCAATCCTTCAATAAAATAGTGGAGGCGTTCATGTGAGTTCTGCCGACCGTTGCGTTGCGTTGCACACCAGACGTCCAACAAACCCAGATTTGAATCTGTATTGTATCCCCAACCAAGTCCCTTTCTGTTGGATCGACCCTAGTTCAGTCCTCTTCGATACTCACACACTACTCTACTATCCCTTCATCATGGAGCAGGACACTCAGTGCTCTGCCCAGCAGACGCCACACAAGAAGGGGGTTCGCTATGACGTACCGGTTCTGCGTCAACACCAACAAGATAGCTACGAACTCGAGGCCCTGCTATTAGCATGGACTCTTCTCCTCTATCGTCACAGCCATGGAAACCACGTCCAGTTTTCGTGGGGGCTCAGTGAGATTGGCTCCCAGACGAGTCGCACCTTTGAGCTCAACACCACCCGCCTTCAATGGAGCGCAGACAGCTCTGTGACGACAGAACTTCATGTCATCCGAGATTACCTACGCCAGCAATTACAATCAGAAGAACCCATTCAAGCAGACAAGTATACTCTCTTCTTCAACGATGAGAGCGCAACCGGTGACGCTGTCAGCCACGTCACCGAGGAGGGCGACCTATCGATGGGCTGGGTGAGTTGCATGAGACTTGAGCTGCGAGATGAGTGACTACTGTAGCTAACACCAAGCGCTTACAGGGGAATGTTCAGCTTCAAGCCGTCCTAGAAGACGACGTGCTCTGGCTGAAGCCTTTCTGGCGGGAGCCAGTGGGCGCAGAGTTCCTGGCGAACCACTTTGCCCAGTCTCTGGTTGAAATCCTCAACACCACCCTCACAGACTCTTCACTGCTCATTAGCTCTGTGCTTCCAGTTGGCGAGCTGGACAAGTCTGTGATATGGAACTGGAACAAGGATGTCCCCCCTGCCAGTAACGTCTGCATCCACCAGTTGATAGCCGAGCAAGTGAGATGGCGGCCGGAAGCCCCGGCTATCTGCTCATGGGACGGCGACTTCACTTACGCAGATGTTGACAAGTACTCTACGCTACTGGCTCACCATCTCATCAACCTGGGGGTCAAGGTTGGCGACATCGTGCCTCTCTGCTTCGAAAAGTCGAGATGGACCACCATCGGCGTCATGGGCGTGATGAAGGCCGGAGCCGCCTTTGTCCTGATGGACCCCAGCCAGCCCATCCAGCGTCGTCAAGTCATGGCCAAGCAGGTCGGCGCAAAGCACATGCTCACCTCCAAGGACCAGGCGCCGTACGCAAAAGAGATTGCCCCTGAAGCCCAGCATGTCATTATCGACCCGGACTCGATGTTGGAGTTGGAAAAATCTATCGAGGATCCGACCAAGAAGCTTCCTGAGGTTCCCTACGATTCCCTTCTTTACATCATCTTCACCTCTGGAAGTACTGGTACACCTAAGGGTGTCATGCTGTCTCACGCTACATACACAGCATCAGCCCTGGCCCGAAGCACAGCCATTGGCTACTCCAGCACCTCACGATCCCTGGATTTCACCTCGTATGCGTTCGATGTCAGTGTTGACAGCATTCTCTGCACGCTTCTTCGAGGTGGTTGTCTCTGCATTCCCACTGACATGGACCGCGTGAATGACCTTAGTGGAGCCATTCGCCGTCTCAGGGTCAACATGGTCAACATTACGCCCTCAGTCGCTCGCATTCTGGATCCCGATATTATCCCCTCTCTAAACAGTCTTGGAATCGGTGGAGAGTCATGTTCAGCTGGTGATATCGCCATCTGGGGCCAACACACTCGAATCGTCGTTGGATACGGCCCTGCAGAGTGCACCATCGGATGCACTGTGAACCCTAGTGCAGCAGGCAAGCCATACGTCAGCATCGGATCTGGTACTGGAGCTGTTATCTGGCTTGTTGACCCTGAGGACCACAACAAGCTGGTCCCTGTTGGAGCTGTTGGCGAGCTTCTCGTCGAAGGCCCCATCGTTGGTCAGGGGTACCTAGGTGACCCTGACAAGACTGCTGCGGCCTTTATCCACGACCCTGCGTTCCTACTTGCCGGTGGAGGCGGCATTCCTGGGCGACAAGGACGTCTGTACAAGACAGGAGATCTTGTCCGCTACGACCCTGACGGAGAGCGTGGATTCGTCTTTGTCGGACGAAAGGATACCCAGATCAAGCTCCGTGGACAGCGTGTGGAGTTGGGTGAGATCGAGCATCACATCAAGAACCTCCTCCCCAATGGATCAGAAGTCGTCGCCGAGATCATCGCCCCGCGGAACCAGAACAAGGAGTCGATGCTGGTGGCTTTCATCGCTGACCGAGAGGCCAAGGAGGAGGGTGATGTCGAATATATTGCCGACTACCCCCCTCGTCTGCGCGAGGCTATGCAGACTCTCAACGAGAAGCTGTCCAAGGTTCTCCCCGTCTACATGGTCCCAGCCGCCTACATTGGTCTGTCCAAGATTCCCTACCTTGTCTCTGGAAAGACAGACCGAAAGTCACTCCGAGCTCTTGGCGCAGACATCTCGGCTTCTTTGCAAGCTTCAGCCGCTGCTGCAGAGGATGAGGCCATCCGTGAGCCCGAGTCGGAATCAGAGTTGTTCCTGCGTGACTCTTGGTGCCGTCTCCTCGGCCTTGAGACCAATCTGATCGGCACTAACCACAACTTCTTCATGCACGGTGGAGACTCTGTACTCGCCATGAAGCTTGTTCCTATCGTCCGTGACTGGGGCTACACTCTCTCTGTTGCAGACGTCTTCAACTACCCCATCCTCTCCGACATGGCCAAGGCCATGACAAAGGGTGATAGCAGCAAGAAGATCGACATGAATATCCCTGCCTTCTCTCTACTCAAGTCCGACATGGACCGTGACGCCCTGTGTGCCGAGGCTGCTGAGCATTGTGGCTGCAATGGCGATTCGATCGAGGATATCTACCCCTGCGCACCCATGCAGGAGATTCACATGGCTTTCTACACTCGTTCTAAGGACAACTACATCGCTCAGCGAATCGCCGATATCCCCGCCTCGAGCTCGGTCGACAAGCTCAAGGCCGCTTGGGACGTCGTCTACAAGGAGAGCAGCATCCTCCGCACTCGCATCGTCGAGTTCAAGCAGCACGGCTTCATGCAAGTTGTAGTCAACGAGAGTCTAGAGTGGAACGACATCAAGTCCACCCTGGACGACTTCCTGGAGGAGGACAAGAAAGTGCCCATGTCTCCTGGAGCGCCTCTGTCTCGCTTTGCTATTGTCGAGGATGAGGAGCTTGGCAAGCGATACTTTGTCTGGACTGCTCACCACGCTATCTATGATGGTTGGTCAACTGATCTGATCGTTGAGCATGCCAGGGCAGCCTACAAGGGACTCGAGGTCTCGCGTCCCGCCGAGTTCAAGCACTTTGTTCGATATCTGGCTGAGGACTCGAGGGAGGCTTCCAAGGATTACTGGCGCACACAACTTGCTGGTGCCACTGGTCCTCAGTTCCCCTCTCTGCCCTCTCGCTCTTACATCCCCGAGCCTGACTCTTTGGCGGAGCGATTCATCACTACTGGTGGTAAGTCCACGAGATCTGATATCACCATCGCCACCATCATCCGGGCGGCTTGGGCTTTGCTCGCATCTCAGTACTCCATGAGTGATGATGTCGTCTTTGGAGAGACTTTCATGGGACGAACCATCCCTCTCCCTGGTGCTGAGCTGATCGAGGGTCCCATCTTGGCAACTGTGCCCGTCCGTGTCCGTCTTGACCGCACAACCTCTGTCGGAGAGTTCCTTCGCTCTATCCAAGACCAGGGCGTAATCAGGGCTGCCCACGAGCATCTCGGTATCCAACATATCCGCCGACTGAGCGAGGATGCCCAGATTGCTTGCGAGGTTACCATGGGTCTTGTTGTCCAACCCCAGGACCCTGATCCTTCTGAGACTGAGAACGACGAGCTTCCCTCGTTCCGTGGCGGAGATGCTGCCTTGGAGGCTCTGCACTTCAACTCATACCCCCTGATGCTTGCTGTGTCTCTTCAGCACAACGGCTTCCGTCTCTTGGCAAGCTTCGACTCCCAGCTCCTGAGCCCCGTCCAGGTTCAGCGTGTTCTGGCCCAGTTTGAGTGCGCCGTTTCTCTGCTGCGCGGTGATCTGACTGTTCCGATGAGCGATGTTACTTGCCTGAGTGAGGAGGAGCTTGGCCAGATCTGGGAGGTCAACAAGGAGGCCCCTGTCTCCCCCCGCGACATTTCGAGGTCTCTTGCCAGCGGAGACAAGTATCCCACTGTGCGATACACTCCTTGGATCGTCAACTCCGCGAACGAGAACATTCTCGTGCCTATTGGAGCTGTTGGTGAGCTTCTCCTCGAAGGAGCTTCTGAAAAAGAGGATGAGGATGTGGTCGATGCCCCTGAGTGGCTCAAGGAGGGCACTGTCGGCTACCCAGGCCGAAAGGGCAAGCTCTACCGTACTGGCGATCTCGTCAAGTACGCTGATGACATGAGTCTGATTTTCATTGGTCGCAAGGATACCATGACCAGCGTTGACGGCCATGTCATCAACCTCACCGAGACCGATCTTGAGCTCAAGCGACTGCTCCCCGCCAACACTGAGGCCTCAAGCCAGCTTGTTCTTCCCCAGGGTTCCAGCAGCCAGACTTCCATGGTTATTGCATTCATCCAGGAGACTTCTTCCAAGGATGCTACCATGCTTGATCTCGGTGTTGACCGGAGTGTCGCTCATCTTCCCCTCTCTGGGGCCATCTCTTTCGAGCTCGCCACCGCCATCATCAGCCTCAACAAGGCCATGGTGGAGACTCTCCCTCCTTACGCCATCCCCTCCATCTGCATCCCTGTCTCCAAGAGAACAGCAACTGGCGAGTCGGTTGATATCAGCACTTTGGCTGAGACGGTCACTCTCGAGTTGGTCATGGAGCTCCGCAAGGCCTTTGGCACCCTCCGCAAGACCATCACCGAATCCACGCCTTTGACTACCAAGGAGCGCGTCCTTCGCTCTCTGTGGTCCAAGTTCTTGAACGTTGAGGAGGAGAAGCTATCGCTGGACGACAACTTCTTCCGTCTGGGAGGTGACTCCATCGTCGCCATGAGAATGGTGTCCGCTCTTCGACAGCTTGGTTACCGTCTGTCTGTGGCGGCCATCTTCCAATACATGCAGCTTCGGGGCATGGCCAACTCTCTTGTCGAGATCCCCACCGAGCCTCAGGAGACTGTCAAGGAGTACGCTCCTTTCTCACTGCTGAGCCAGACTGATGTCGATGGTTTCCTTGCCGAGAAGATCCAGCCTCAGCTTGCTGACTCAACCTGGAAGATCCAGGATGTCTTGCCTGCTACTGATCCCCAGCAGCGAGATGTCAATTCGACTGTCTTTGCGCCAAGGAGCTCGGTTCAATACAACATGCTCTACTTGGAGAAGTCTATCGACACCGCCCAGCTTGTCGATAGCTTCCAGTATCTGGTTTCTCGCCACCCCATTCTGCGAACTGTGTTTGTTCAGCAAGATGGCGAGACGCTCCAGGCGGTACTTGACGATATGAAGGTGCCGGTCACTGAGCTCAACGTCGAGGGATCCATTGATACTGCTAGCAAGGAGCTCGCTGAATCCGACATCAATGTCGACTCGGCCTTTTCCTACGGCTCTCCCTTCCTCCACCTCTTCATCCTCAAGGGCGACAGCGAGAACGCCCTGATGATCCGCATCTCTCACGCTCAGTATGACGGTGTCTCCCTGCCCGAGCTCCTCCGTCAACTCGAGCTCCGATACCGAGGTCTTGAGATTCCTTCTTCGGCACCTTTCACAAGCTACATGGAGCACCTGCAGAAGACCAAGTCCGACAACATCACCTTCTGGCGCAGCACTCTTGAGGGATCTTCTCCAACTGAGATTGCGCCAGCCGCTGATGCTGCCCAGAAGACTGCCTTCATGACCAAGGATGTCGATGTCACTGGAAGCTCCCCTGACACGACTCTTGCCATGCTTCTTACTGCCGGCTGGGCCAAGGTGCTATCCCAGCACCTGAACGTCTCTGATGTCACCTTCGGAGGCATTGTGTCCGGTCGTGACGTTGATGTCTCTGGCATCGATAACATCATGGGCCCTTGCTACCAGTACATGCCCGTCCGAGTCAAGTTTGAGGAGAACTGGACGGCCACTCAGCTCTTGGACCATGTCCAAGCACAGTATCTCGAGGGTAGCCAGCGAGCCACCCTGGGCTTCCAAGAGATCCTCCAAGAATGCACCAGCTGGCCCGCCTCTACACCTTTCTACGGCTCCTTCACCAACCACCTCAATAAGGAGTACTTTGACACAATCCCCTTCGCCGGCACCCAATGCCGCGTGGACTACACAATCCCCCACCCCGAGCCTGCTACTCCTCCACGCGTTGTGTCGTTTGTCGAGTCCGGCAAGACACAGGTTGGTATCGAGGCTGACGAGGAGCGTCGGGAGTTCTGGGAGGCGAGACTCGAGGAGCTTGCCAGTGTTGTTGAGGGATTCGTCAAGAACCCTGAGGCTTTGGTTTAATTGTTTTTGTCTTATAGATTTTGAAATTGAAATTATGCATTAGGAAATGGGCTTGGGTTTGGGGGATGGATTTGGGACATAGATCGGATAATGCTTTGCTTTAATGGTTTAATAATTGTGCTATTCCAACTTGCTTAAAGCCTTCGATTCAACCCGTGGTGAAGCAATATTAGTTTGTGCCTTGTTTGATCATATATCAAGCGAATACTCCGTTGAAAAGCACGATTATACTCTTGAATCTGCCTCCAAGTGGAAGGGGGAATCGATCTACATAACGCAGAATATCTGACTCGGGAATTTCTAGGCCCCGGTGACAACTTTGGTTGACAAGTTTTCAGTCAAACTCGCGGATGAGTATTTCTGCTTTCTATACCACTACAAACTCTATTCAAGTTTCTCATCTGGAGGCAAGAACATTTCTGAGGCTTGGCCACAGGATACAGGCGAATTGAAGGGACATGTAAGAAGTGAAATTATGTGTTCATCAATGTATTCTTTGATACTGTGGCCGACAAGTCTTCTTTTAGAGACGTTATAGAAATCAACAATGAGAAGTGAAAACCAAGCTCGTCATCATCAATAATATTTATATAACTACGATGTGAAACAAGATTCCATCTCGCACCCAATGTAGCCATTGATCAAGCAAGATCAGCCAAGACACTTGCTGACGGCACAAAGAATGTCGAGCCCGTCACTGGCTTTGAGAAATCAAGAATGCGATCATGCAAGCCAGGAGGATCTCCAACAAACATGCGCTCCATCATCTTCTCCACTACCCAGAGCTTCTTTGAATATGCGATAAAGTAGGTCCCAAACTCGCCGTGTGCCGGGGAACCAAAGGGCATGTTGTCTCGTAGAATGTCATGCTCGCTTCCATCCTCGTCCTCGATTGTCGCCAGGCTCTTGTGAGACTGTTGGCCAGACTCGGCATCGTCGAGCTCGATGTTGTCGAATTTTGTGCGTCCAATTATGGTTTCTTGCTGTTCCGTTGAAAGGGAACGCCAGGCTTTGAGGTCGTGGAGATATTTTTGAACGACCACGTAGCTCCCACCTGCAGCGGCGGAATCGTCTTGAGCAGTGACAAGGACTGCATCGGGAACATCGGGGCCAACTGGGTTCGCAGTTCCATCAACGAAACCGAGGACATCACGGGTATCAAAGTATCTGAACCCGACAGTCTCGTCCTCAACTTTGACAGCTTCTCCCAGGCGATCCATGAGCTGTCTCTCAAATTCAAAAGACAGATCCCTTCTTTCAGATCGAATGTGAAAGAACAAGTCTCCAGGTGTTGAGACAGCCGTGTGTTTCTTCCCTTCAACTTGCTTGAAAGGGTGGAGCTCAGCCGGGCGGGGAAGGTCCACGAGCTGGTCCCAGATTGAGCTTCCGATGCCAACAGTACATGAGAGGTTGGCTGTCTGGTGACGGATGGAGATGTTCTTGGTAATGTCGGCGATGCTGGAGAGAGTTGACCGGATGGTCTGGGAAGCATCAGGAGTATCCTTGGCCGAGAGGACGAGAAACGTCGCCGACTGGGACAAGGGAGCCTCGACTGCTTGGGGATTCATTTGGAGACGGGACTTGATGGAGGTTGAGATGAAGCGGGGCTTGTATTGAGAGGATGCGGTACTTCTGTGTACCAGGTGCTTCTGGAGCGATAGAAGGGACAAGAATGGTGCGACTGGTATCCTAAAAGACTTGGTGACCTGGACAACATTCATATTGGTGTCCAGTCTGGTGCGAGAAGGCAGGCTCCAAGTACTGCTTTTTGTTCTGAAGGTCACATCGCATCGTACGAGGCTTCGGTAACGTCATGCCTATAGCTTCTAAGTGCATATCACAAATTGCCAAAGAAGCTTCTTTCTCTCAATTGGGCCAGATTGTCTTGGATAACTGCATGCTTCCATCATTCTGCCACGGAAGCATCGGTGTAATTATGACGCGACGGCTTCATCTTTGCCGAATGCGGTAACACTATTCAGCCAATCAAGATGCTCCCAAAGCAATTACCAAGAGTCTGACTTGTCAGAAAGACGCTTACTCAACTTGGGTGGTGTGCCGTCAGCCGAGAGCTGTTACTGCAAGTTCTTACATAACCCGCAAGGGTTGATTCAATATCAAGCTGATGGACCATTAATGAGAGCTCCGGTGCAACCTGCTTGAGGTCTTGTTGTTCATTTGAGAAGATGGATAATTGACATGCATAGTATAAAACCGCTCCCATTCAACGCTCAAGCCTCCAGAATACATCATCAATTTCTGTAGCCCAGAATTCCTCTACTTCGTCCGAGCCACAAGCCCGTCTCAAGACAACATCATAGACGTACAATACGGCAAAGCAATCCTTCAGATACTGCTTCAGTGCGTCTCTCGCCTCCCTGTGGATCTCGTCATCCTCTGGAGCAAGTGGATCAACGACGACACCCTCATTGCCGGCAGCCATGCCCCTGCCCAGGTTCAAGGCTCCAATGGAACCCCAGAATGCACGATGCAGGATGTTTTGAGTGGGGTAGTCATAGTCCTGTAGTGCATCTCTGTCCAGGAAACCTACAAGAGGCTCGACCTTGAGAAATGATATCTGTTCTTTCTGGCGACACTGAACAGCCTCTGTCAAGTTTAAGAGCACGTAGATCTTCAGTGCTACGCCGGCAACAAGGTCCGCCCCAAAAGCATGGCCCCAGTGCACGTTCCGCAACTGTGACAGAGGGGTTTCCGAAGCAAGTCTCAAGAGAGCAGCCAGGGCTTCAGTGCGAAGAGGCTTCTCCGGGGCAACGGCTGCTATCGTGACGAGCATCTTGACTGCATCAGCCAAATCGCCATCCGAGGAAGAGTAGGTGCCTCCTTCAGCCCGTGTTTGCCAATACTTGACATCTTGGTGGGATGTTGATAACGGATTATGCAGAGCCGAGTTGCGGTCGTAGGGGCCAAGGCCAAAATGCCGCTCGGGAAAGACCAGGACGTCATCGGAGAATAACTTGGCAGATGGTGGAGCAGACGGGACCTTGCTGAGCTCGGTTTCCGAAAACTCTTTGATGGCTGCTGAAAACACGCGACTGAAATGGCCAAGAGTAGAGGCCTGAGAAGGCAGATTGAGAGCGACGAGATCGAAGCGGCCGCCCTCTGTGTTTGACGGCACGAGCTGGAAGTGGGATGCTAGCGTCTTCCAGGGGATTTTATGATCGAGATGCATGTTGGCAGTAGGTTAGATTAGTCCTAGAAGTGCTGTGGAAGGTGTCCGAGGCGGTGTCTAGTGGTCAGATGGTGTTTCTCGAGAGCTCGTATTCGAACACCTATTCGATCCGAAACCTCACAATGTCTTCGGTCTTTGGTAGCGCCGACCTCCGATACGTCCGACAGGGGTTGCCAGGTCCGAGGGTTGCCATATCACACAAGGATCATTCTTTGCAAAACCTGTCAGCTTGCGGCAAGCTTGAGTAATTATAGAGAACATGGCAAGACTGACTGCTGTGTGCCATTGTTGAGTCTGGCAAGAGTCATGTGAAGAGCCGACGACGAAGTGCGAGAGGGCCTTCATGCCTTGATAGCCCTAGATCATAACAGAATCCGGCGCTATATTACATGGCTAGGTGGTGGGAAAGAAGGCCAGGAATAGTGTCTGATCTTTCAAGTGAAGCTATATACTTTGGACGCGGCGGTGTCATTCAAAATTTCCATGTACAGCGTCACGTTGAACACATGCATTGGCAGCTCGCAATGACAGACTTCAAGTTTGAGACATACTGCGTAGAACCTCTCTGTGCCATTGTAGACTCTTCCCAAGATTTGCATCCTTGCCTGGCCGCTGTCCACCTGAATTTGGCAACTACATGATGATCTAGCGTGCTGCAGCATGATAGCGAGAGTGATGAGGCACTCCCTTATGCCGAGAGGAGTTGTCGGTGCATGTAACACAATACCAAGGACAAGCGGTATTAAGAGTGCAGAGAAGCCAACGACGGCAGAGATCCATTCTACTCGGAAGAGCAGCAACACCTTAAGCTTACCCTGTGCCTTTACTTGGTAGTGCTTGTTGGCAGCGCCACCCAGTCCTAAGGGTGTCTATCTGAGTGTCATTGCTGGTATTGTATTGTTCTTCCTGTTTGCGATCCAAGCTAAATGACGACGACGACCAGATCAGTCAGTCCTCTTTGCTACACATACACCAATATCGGTCTCCTGGCCAGTGGCTAGCACATGAATGCCAAATGACAAGGCTTTCAGTTCAGGCGTAGTATGCTCGCCAAGAGAGCCGGTTTCAAGTGGTTTGCCATGTGAGGATGTTCTTGAGTGCCGGCTCTCATCAAAGAACTGTACTAGGTCGCTATCAGACTCTTGCATTCTTTCGGAACTACCCATTTCTCGAGGACAATGAGCAAGCCGTGGTGGCCCCAAGGCTCATGAAGCCAAGAAACTACTAGTGATTGACTGGTCCGTGATGCCCTCCCTCCAGATGTCGCATTTAGAATTAATAACATGACTGAAGAGGAGGGAGCTAAGCTGATTTAACCAAGACGGACAAAGACTCGTATTGGTGGCTAGTGCCAATCATGTGAGGAAAGGGGGCTTGCGATTGAAATGAATATTGAAGTCAAGCCTAAGCTAGCTGTCTAGTGTGAGCTGTAGGGGTCACCTGTCAGCATCAAACGTAGTCTGGACCACGATAGTGCCGGCAATTGATGAAAGACGCAATGTTTCACCGTATTTGTCAAGGGCCCTTACGAACGAGCAAATTGCTGGAGAGAAACGTCTTCTTGGCAAATGTTGGGTGTTGCGCGGCCTTCTGGTGGCTGTGTTTGGCATGCTTGGCGTTTCCCCCAAATTATACAGCAAGTTCTGACATGTAATACAATCCTTCATAGTACTGGCTTTGACATTAATATGAGTTCATCTCATGTCAGGTAGGGTTCTGGCATTACGGTATGGACCCATCACGACAAGTAGGGCGTTCATGCAGTCTGACCCGTTGCACGTCTCCGTTCCGGGTTGTATCAAGTAATACGTGGAGAACGCCCGACGCTTCCGTTGAGACCTGCCGTCTCTGTCTTTTTTTCCCCGGGGAAACCGAATATTGGGCTACGGGTCCCGAAGTGCCGTGTACGCAAGAGGCTTACTGCTGTGTTACAGTTTGAAAGGCTTCGGAGATTGCTAAGCATAGGTAATCACGGTAGCTGAGGCCGACATGGAAACCATCCTTCAGCCAGCCAAAATTGGCGGTGTTGGGTATAACCAGGTTGCTCCACGTCAGGAGTCAGCCAGGAACCTGGAGCTAACACGTGAGGCAGCAAGGGCCCCAGACAGTGGAATTCAAAGAAACCAGGGCCTGATGTGCCAATGGAAGCCGACGAGAAGGTGGCAGCATCCATCAGTGCGGGCATCAAAGAAAGATTCAGTACGCCGATCATGAGCGAGACCTCACTTTTGATCGCCACTAGCCCGCCTCGGCACTGGAGACGGATCGGCATTCAGCTCACCCAGCCTGCGTTTTACAGAGGCGCTGCAGGTCCCGTACAGCATGTAGGTTGGAACAAAACAAAAGGAAAAAACAAGCGCTGTGGCGTCTAGCTCGCGCGCCTTTGTTTACAAAACGCACAAGACAAAAAGGGGGCCGCGTGTTTGGCGACCTGCGAAACCAGTGGCTTGTTTCAATCAAACGCTACCCATTCGGCGGTTCTTATTTTTCCTTCAGTTGGTCTTTACTCCCCTATTCATTGTGCATTTTTCACGGCATTCTGGATGCATGTGGATGGTCTGTTAGGCCTCCATCTCCAGCGCCGCCGAGCCCAGAAACCAGACGACTGACCCTCTGTCAGCCAATCGTTTGGGCGCCTCGGGTCCCTTGCAGTAGTCTGTAACAAGCCCGAGTCAAGAAGCTAGCAGACTTTTTCTTTTCTTTCAAGACTGAGAGCGGCCGATCGATCGCAGGGCCCCTTTGCAGGGAGATCAACAGAGACAGCGAAGCAGTGCAGTGCAGTGCATCGAGAAGCAAAAAGACCACACATAGGCGTCAGCTGCCAGGGTCAGAGAGGAGGGGAACGAGGGCAATTTAACAAGGTCAAGGCTTTGCGCCTCTTTCCCCCATGTCTTGGGTCATAATACGAACCGCAAGCGATATTGGAAGCGCCTCAACGCCTGCTAGACCGGGATCGAAACAAATAAGCTACGCTCTAACCGTCTGGAAGAGATGATGGGCTTCTCTCGTCCCGACACATCACCAGTCCGAACCCTCGCATGGTGGCGTTAAATGCCGCGCTCCGAGTGGAAAGGTCTCCCCCCCGGCATGTCATCTCGTCTCTAGTCTGCTTTGGCGAGGTGCAAGAGATGAAACCACTGGCCAGATCTGGTCCCCAGCCAATATTAAAGGACTGGTATACCGGGTTTCAGTGTGGCAGCCCCCACACGCCAACTCGTAAAGGGGAGTTCCGGAGTCTCGGGTTGATCATGAAGGACCCAGTTATCCAGGGACACAACTCCAGACGAAAGCTTTGGCTTGGCTTTCAGGGGTTCTCTGCTTTCTCACGCCAGCAATCTACCTTACCATGCAGCTGGTTTGAGGCCATCACAGACAACAGAACAGTCCAGTCCTTTGTTATTGACCCACCCAGCATCCCCGCAACCTCTCGCGATTATCCACGAGTGTGCATCGGGGCTTCAACGGCTTGAAACGTGCAGTCTCCGCTTTGTCAATAAACTTGAAGGGCGTGGCTTACGTAGCCAGGGCTCTGGCCATGGCACCACGGTCCAAGTGCCCCAGGGGCATGGAATTGCCTACCTACCCTACCACTTGCCGAGTGGCGTCAAGCTGGGCGGCAAGGGACAGTTGAGGCGGTGACTTTTCACCCATGGCGAGCCAAGTATAATATAGTCGATCGATCCCGTCAATCCCTTCCTTTTGATCTTTCCTCTCCAGACTCATCCAGTCTTGTCACTCATTTACAGCCCGTTCGACTTCGCTCACTCGTCCCCGGCAGGATCTATTCATTCATTCCCTCTTTTTTCCACGATTTTACAGTCCCGGTGACCAAAAACAACAAACCCAAATCCTCCAAGATGTACTTCTCCACGCTCGCCATTTCCATGCTGGCTGCCACCGGCGCCATCGCCCACCCTCACGCCCGCCGTGCCGCCCAGAACGACGTCGTCATCGTCGAGTACGTTACCAAGGTCGTCACCGAGTACGGCAGCAGCCAGCCCACCTACGTCCCTCAGCGCCAGGCCAAGCAGCACAACTGGTGGTCGTGGAAGCCTTCGCAGCCCGCTGAGGTTGAGCAGCCTGCCCAGACCACCGTCGTCGTCTCTGCTCCCAAGGCCACCTCGGCCCCTGCCGCTTCCGCCCCCGCCCCCGCCGCCAGCTCCGGCTCCGGCTCTTCCTCCGGCAGCCTGGACGCCGACGAGCAGGGTGCCCTCGACGCCCACAACGCTGCCCGTGCCGCCGTTGGCACCGCCGACCTTGTCTGGGACGACGAGCTTGCCGCCGGCGCTCTCGAGTACGCCAAGCAGCTTGTTGGCATTGGCAGCCTCGTCCACTCTGGTGCCGACGGCTTCGGCGAGAACCTCTACCAGGGTGGTGAGGGCGAGGCTTCCCCTCTCACCAACGCTGTCAACATGTTCAACGACGAGAAGAAGGACTACAGCGGCGAGGCCATCTCCGGCACCAACTACATGACCTTTGGCCACTACAGTGAGTATCCATCCCTGCTTGCCCCAAAGCTATTGTCACTAACACCCCCGCAGCCCAGGTTGTCTGGAAGTCCACCACCAAGGTCGGTATGGCCAAGGCCGAGGGCAACGGCAAGTGCTTCGTCGTCGCCCGCTACCAGGAGCCCGGCAACATGTAAGACAACCCACACTCCCTTGAAACATCTCACCTGCTAACATATCACCTCAGGATCGGCGAGACTGCCTACTAAATCGTCAACTCGCGCGACTCGGTTGGGGGGTATCTCTGGGTAGCTGGTTTAACCGGACATGGCTTCTGATCTGCATCTTTTGACTTTTGCCCTGCAACGCTTTTGAGGGCGATTCTCATCAGGGCTTGCAAACTGTAAAAGCATTGTTCTTATTCATTGTGAATAACACTTTAGTTTTGAGCCGCACATACTGAACAACGTGTGATGATTGATGTCACCCTGGTTTGCGCAACATTCCTTTGCATGGAGCCCTTGACGCGATGATGACCGATGCAGTGGTAACAGATCTGCCTCGGCTGTTTCATAGTAAACGGCATATGATGTGTCCCTTGATGTATGTCGTAATGCTTAATGTAGACGTCAATGCTCGCCTGTCTATTCCAGACACTTCACGTCTCAATACCGTGCTTGCTCGTATAGGGTATTGCGTCAGCGACAGTTGAGTCTTATACAAACCTATTAGCTATCCCACCTCAATCCATTCATTAAAAAGCCGCTTGTTTCGACTTGCATTTGAGTTAGAATCATCCTTATTAAAGTTTAATCAGATACTGGTGCGTCGTCGTGTGTCTTGGCCTTGGCGGGAAGCTCGTTTCATGCCCACCACCTGGATGAAGAATTCAGAAATCCTGCATCCTTCCCGAGAAGCTTTGAAGAATCAACCACGTACTCGGGATCTGGTCGAGCGTTCCATTCATTCAATTTAGAGTCTGCGCTAGGCAAGGTCCTGTTCCTGGCGATGTAACTATTCCTGCATGCTGGCCCGCAAACTCTCAACTACCACTTCTCGAATACGAACTAAGTGACCGACCAGTCTGCGATGCTACCTGGTCAGTGCCAAAAGCCTCTCCTTGTAAGCTCCTCGTAAAAAGCCCGCTTTGTTGGGAAGCAAATGGTTTTCCAAACTTAGGCTTTCGGTTGGCCAAGTCATAACCTAGAGCGAGCAATTCTCCCTTCTGATGCCAACGGACCAACATCTGCTATACGAAGTGCCACCTTTGCCTGCAGCTAGAACCCTGATTGGTTTCACTGCGGCCTGGTTTCATCAAAGTGATGTCACCGTGAAGAGGATCCAAGTCGCGTTGGGAAGGGTTAGACGATCATCAGGGTTTCGGTGTTATACAGCATTAGGTTTGATGCTATGCCAATGTTGTGTCAAGCAGTATACTCACAATTATGCCTGGTACTCCAAGGAGACGATAAACCACAAGGACAATATGTTAATAATCGTCACAAGTTTCCCCATGCGTAACTGCTCAGTCAAGGTCTCTTCTCGCCATGTTACTTCGAGGCAGATGCTATATGTTGATTGAATACACGGTAATATCTACTTATGAGAGTCTGGCCTTAACGTATTAGTTGTATTCACATGTCTCAAACTTGAAAGCCCAGGTTTCAATCTTGACACTCCTCTAAAGTTGAGCAGGGTGTCTCTGAAATGACCAGTACCTATCGACGCAACAACCAAAATGACTCCGGCGCTGGCCTGAATGTACTTTGAGCAAACTACATGATTATACGCCTTGAAATTTATAGGTTAATTGTCAATCGTGACGTGTATTGTGCATTCGATGTCTCTTGCAGATTCGAGACATGGTTGATATGGAGCTGCTGCCATATTGCAACGTGGGCCTAAGACATCAGTAGAACACCGCGCTCAAAAAAAGTCTTACTTATAAGACCCTTGTTGTGGCATCTTGATAAATCTAGTTGATAGTTACCTGCTATCTTATTACAAACAAGACAGACAAGTGTCGCGATCGTGAGTCGAGGATTATTCCGAGCCTAGAAGTAGAAAAATGAGCCCAGTTAGAGGAGCTATAGGATCTTGGATTTTGAAGCCGAGCTATATATGGTATTCATGACAGCTTAAAAGCCTTCAAGTGACTGATTTGTCGATCTGAGGATGCGATGGAGAGCTATCAGCGACTGTGGGGGATGAACAGGGACTCGATTCAATTTCATATCATGAGAGCATCTTGCACTGGAAAACTTATCTTTCCACTATTAAGGTTCTATGGTTGCCGCTATAGAAGCTCAATTTTATCTAGGTTATGGTGTTTTACAGTAGTGGGTTTTAATGTTGTCATGTGTTTATCAGTGTGTTCTTTGATATTGTGGCTGACAACTCCTCTTGGAGGCGTCATTGACATCAACGATAATGTGTTTATCACTGTCTGCTTTGCTATTGTGCCCGGCGGAGACGTCATTGATACCAGAAATATCATGAGAGTACTATACTCCCCATCTTTCTTGAGTAGTAACATTCAAGTGATTACCCAGATCTGATTTTGCCATCGCAAGCTGGCAAGATTGTTTGTAAGTGGCCGATGGGCGCTGCTTTTGTTGAGCCCTGAGAGCGAGGAAATGCTATCACATATGGAGCCGGAAGAAATTTCAGTCCTTGGTACATCGATTTTTCTATTCAACGAGAGCTGGGCGTGACTGCAGCGGCTCTGGATAACTGGTAACGGTATTGTGTTGATACAGGTATGGTCATCACTGCACTTCTCGTCGCATAAAGACAGAGAGAGTATCAGGCATAGCAGTGAGAAGCATGGCGCTTGACATGTCAATGACATTTAAGCGGCAGTTTTCCTCAGCTTGGTGATATCGAGACATTTAACCTAAACCTCCTCTTTTCTGCCACAATCATGTCTATAACAATTGAGGACCTGTCTGCCCACCAGGGGGCTTTGGCGATTAGATCGCTGCTACAAGCCCACATGCCGACCAAGGCCACCAAACGAGTAACCTTGGTGTTGGTGCATATATCTGAGGGCTTGCTAAGGCGCTGGAATCAAGTAAATTGAGTAGAATAATTCCATCATAGACCTACGCAGCAGTTGGAGGTTGGCAAATTTATCAGTTCACAGTATCATGTGGCCGATTTTCAATACTCAATGCAACTTGGCGAGTTACAGGATCAGCTTTAGCATTGCAATTTCAGAGTGTCCCTGCCGTCCCTGGTCAACAACTTGGAGTCATGGGTGATTATTGTGTCTGTTAGAGTTGATGCCTGTCAGTTGGGATGCAGGGATGCCCTCGGGAAGAGGAGGCTCCAGTCGGCTTTCGGAACGCAACTCTGTATTAAAGGCGAGAAAGAAGCCGAGGTGACATGTGAACCACTTGGCAGTTCTCATTTACCCCAGCAGAGTCCAGAACCTGGAACCTGGTGAAGGAGGGAAGCACAGGGATCTTTTGCTTTTTCATCGTGGGGCCTGTCATGCACCATCTCGGTCCGTACTCCCGAGAGAATGCAAAGACAAGTTTAGTTAGCATCTCAGGTGAGAAATTTGCCATTCTCAAGTGTGCATGTTTAGTCTCAATAGCTTGTTGCCAGACATGTAAGCTGACTGTGATGGTGGGCATTGGTGGCTGGTTTTGGCTGATAACGGCGTTTGGATTGAATTGTATAATATCGTGATTACAAACCATGGTAATGCGAGGCACTAGGCTCATCGTGGTGACAAGGTGCTTAAACAGGTTCGACCCCTGGCTTTGGGGGGCAATGGTGAGTGAATACGGAGAGGACGACAAATACTGACCTCCAAGTGTTTCTTTCCACAGGGAGTATCTACTTCAATCAACATGACTCAGTATTATCGTATAGAAGCAGCAGAATATGACATAAGAAAGGTCGTAACTTGAGTTGATCTAATAATACCATCTATTTTCCCATAACCGTCCCAAATCCTCCATGTCCTTCTAAATCACCATCCACCTGGCGGGTCTACTCCATACTTGCTTGTCCGACCCTCCTTGTTTTCATGTCTTATCTCGACAATATTGGAGACTACAATGCCATTGAATGGATTGTTGTTGTTGCTGTTGGAATTCGGTGATGGGAACTCCCTCAAAGTGTGTGCTTCTCCCTTTACGATGCGTTCCTCGCTATCGTTAAAAGAGAGATTGGCTGAGATGGGGTTCGCAGTTGGAGGACCACGTCGGCTTTGGCTTCGGCTTCGGCCACCGCCGCCGCCGCCGCCGCCGATTGTGCGGAAGCCTGATGGTGTTTGGTACGTCTTCTGGGACGACCGTAGAACACTTCCAAAAAACGGGGTGAGCCATACCCTGAAGAGAGGGAAGAGAAGAGGAAGGTTAGTCGTGATGACGGCGACAAATGTTTCTCGTGTACCCCATGCTCCGGCAAGTTGTGCGCCATGGACAGGGTCCTTAGTTCAAGTGTTAGTGAGGTTCAAATAGATGAACAGCAGGCAGACTTACCACCAGGACAAAGACACTCTTCAGGATGGCACAAACAAGGACAAAGATACCCGCACCCAGGATGAAGGTGGAAGCAATCTTCTTGATCATCTTCAAGCTAGATCCCCACAGCATGGGAAGAGGGATAGCGATGAGGTATATATCGGTCGAGACGTTTGCGGCGAACGACACCCACACGATGGGCCTGGAGATGGCAGCTTGGCAGGAAGCTAGAGTCGTTGGTTAGCTGAGGCAAGTGAATGGTGGAAGAATGGGACCTACTGCCAGGGTTGGGGTTGATCTGCCAATACTTATCGAATGGCTGGCAACCTCCAAAGACGGCGATCATTGTTGCGATAAAGGTGCCGATGACGAGGGCAAATCCAATGTAAATCCGAATGACGTATCGTCGACCGAGTCCATCCTGAAGCATGTTAGCTGTCGAGTTCGGGTGGGATAATCGAGTGGTCGTACGGTAAGTCGAGTGTAGAAGAACAGCATCGATAGCTTGAGGCACCAGATCAAAGCCGAGTAGATGGTCCAGCCAGCGACTTGGATCTTGGAGCCGATAATTCTAAAGAAACAGTTAGTTGCTACGTCTCTACGACGAGAAGGTAGATGGCATACCTAAACCCGTATTCTGGGTCGCTCGGTGACAGCGCCGCACGCTCAGCGTCGGTCATGCCACTGTTGGCTAAGCCATGAGCAAGGCTTCCGATGCTGTAGGCCAGACTTGTTTGGACAGTGTAGAAGCACTGACAGAAGTCAGCAGCTGTGAGTGGGAGTTGATATCAGGGAGACAAACAATAGCAAAGATCATGAGGTAGTCCTCAGTCTGGAGACCTCTGAAGCCAGCAACCCTCATGCGAGCATAAAATCTGAGAAACGTCGAGAGAACACCGATAGCGTAGAGAGTCCAAGACTCAATGGCCGAAGCTCGAAAGGCTGCTGCAGCCGCAGCTGCAGCTTGAGCCGCCTCAGCAGCGTTAGACATGATAACAAGGGAAAGACAACGAACGAACGAAAACGACAAATCACGAGCGTCTCCAAGAAACGAGAGAAGTTAAAGAGGAACGGGCCGACGCCATGGCTCCGGAATGGGGACCCATATGTATTTGCTTGGCCAGTTTGCAGAGTCTTCCAGGGCTCGACTCCTAAGACTCGACACACACCAAGGAAACGGACTCGCTGATGCGATAAGCTTCTAACGTCTAGTCTGCGCCCCCTGACTCTAACGGAACAAGGGAAGAATGAATGTGGAAAAAAGAAAGGAAAATAATTGAGTAAGCCAAGGCTAGAGAGTTCTCGTCTTCAGCAGCTTCCCTGAAAGAGAACTTGCTCGGGCTAAGAGGGCACCGAATCGTAATAGTTGGACGCTGAAAATGGCGCGCCAAGGTGCCGCGGAACTCGTCAAGGTAAAGCAGCTAGAAACGCCACCTGTGCAGTGTAACTGTACTGTTCGGGAGGGGGGGACGTCTTGGTGCAAGCCACAATCGTTCGATTCAAGGGGCTCTGTACAGGGGCCCCGAGGGGACGGTTCCTGGCGCTGAGACGTTCGAGATCCCGTTCCGTGAGATCTCGTCTATCTCTACCGTGTCAGTTCTCATACGACTCTGCTCGTTAGAATGTCGATTCGAGGCGGAGCGATTGCAACCTCACTTGTCGATCCGGCTGGCCCGGGTGGTCGTGGACGGACTTGAACTACAGTTAACCGACCCGTTGATGATCCCCCTTAGCCGTGGAGGATACCCGGTAGATCCTTGTTCCTGACTCAATCGGAACGACTTCCGCTGGACGACGATGGGCTTCATTTGCCGACCCAACCGGGTAGCCCGCACTAGCAACCTTGAACCATTTGGAGCCGTTGCGGGCTAAGAGCCACCGGTGCCTTAACTAGAGGGGGGCAGCTAAATCTGCATCTAGACCGCGCGAATATGCACAGACTCGCAGGGTTCAAGGTGGCTTTGAGCTTTTTTTGCTTCACCGGAAAGAAGCATGGGGAAATTGACTACGCTAGAACCAGGGGAGAATTTTGGCTTTCTTAATGTAACTATGGACATCCTTGATGCAGCAACCCGTCGCGACTCGTGAGGCGGCGGTGCCAAATCCCGCATGCAGGTTAAATACTCGTTCAGCCCAGACTAGACTCTTGTTCCTGCAGCTGAAGTTTTTTCTTCTCAAAACGGCCGCAGTTGCTTCCACACTTCATCCCCCCCTTGAAATTGTCCGCTCCCTGTGGCGTCTCTGGTCTTGCAATGCGCTGGTTTCAGCTCGAGCTCCTGACGGCTCTCGCCGCCTGGGCGACCACCTCTGTCTGTGCCACGACTCCTGTCAGCGGGAGCCTGGGGGGCAAGTGCCCTGGGGACATTGGAAAGCTTGGGGAGAAGCTGTCCAAGTCTGCCAAGATTTACTTCCCCGGTTCTGACGACTTTGTCAAGGCCACCACTCGATGGTCGGTCCTAGGTGCCCCCACGATCAACGTGGTTGTTGTCCCGGGCACTGAGAAGGATGTTTCCGAGACGGTAGGTTCTTTGCTTGGCCCTGATCCGAACTTGTAGTAACTTTGCTAGGTGAAATATGCCAACAAGAAGAAGCTTCCCTTCCTCGCCTACAACACTGCCCATGGAGCCATCACCACCTTGGCACGTATGGACCATGGCATCGAGATCTACCTAAACCAGCTCAACGGCGTTGCTGTCGCCAAGGACGGCAAGACCGTCAAGATCGGTGGCGGTGCCCCCTCCAAGAAGGTCACTGATACCCTCTGGGCCGCTGGCAAGCAGACTGGTATGTCTACGTCCCTTCCATCCGACACATGGTACTGACTCTTCATAGTGACTGGTACTTGCGAGTGTGTCAGCTACATGGGCCCTGCCCTTGGTGGTGGTCACGGCTGGCTGCAAGGTCACCATGGTATCATCGCTGATCAATGGGTGTCCCTCCGTGTCGTCCTAGCCGACGGCTCCATCAAGACCATCAACAAGAACTCTGACCTCTGGTGGGCCATGAAGGGTGCCGGCCACAATTTTGGCATCGTCACCTCTGCCACTGTCAAGATCTATGACATTGAGCACAGCGACTGGGCCATCGAGACCCTCGTCTACAGCGGTGACCAGGTCGCCGAGGTTTACCAGGCTGCCAACGATCACCTTCTCAGGAAACAGCCTGAGGGTGTCATCAACTGGTCTTACTGGCTCAACAACCCTGCTGCCGACCCCAACAACGTAAGTCACCTGCCCGTCTACCATCATGCCAGTCGCTAACCCTTTGAAGCCCATCATCCTCTTCTGGATCATCCAGGAAGGTGTCAAGACTGTTGATGCCGCCATCACCAAGCCCTTCCATGACATCGGTCCTCTCTCCATCCAGCCCGACTCTGGAGACTACCGTGACCTCGCCAAGTGGACTGGTATCAGTCTTGATGCTCCTCCTTGCCAGAAGGATGGCCTCGTCAACCCCCGGTTCCCTCTGTACCTCCAGTCCTACGACATCAAGGCCATGAAGAAGGCCTGGAAGCACTTCGCCTCCAACGTCGGATCTGGCTCCCCCTTTGCCAACTCTCTCTTCATGTTCGAGGGCTACTCCACCCAGGGTCTCCGCGCCATCGACAGCAAGTCGGCCGCCTTTGCCTTCCGTGATGCCAACCTCCTCACTGCTCCTCTCATCACCTATAAGCCCGCCGGCACCGACCTAGACAAGAAGGCTGCTAAGCTCGGTAACCAGCTCCGTTACATCCTCCACAAGGCCTCTGGTCTGCCTGAGAAGCGTGCCTATGTCAACTATGCCTACGGTGACGAGACGCCCAAGCAGTGGTATGGCAGCGAGTCATGGCGACAGCAGCGCCTGCAGAGCCTGAAGAAGAAGTACGACCCTAGTGGCAAGTTCAGCTTCTTTGGCCCTGTCGCGTAGAGCAAGCGGCTAGAATTGCTTGCTTTGTACATAGAGTAGTCGAGATGCCTGGAAGAGGGCGAAATATGTAGACCTACCTATACTACTTAATGTATGTAATATGACTATAATTAACTAGTATGACTCGCTTGATCTGGCGTCTCGAATCTCGCCATCTTGGAATGAAAATGGTGACCAACGGCGTGGGCCATGATTCAAGCACTTCCCCTCCGGGAAAATCACGGTTATTCGTGGGAATGATCTACGGCATCTAGAACTATGAGCGAGTATATGGGTGCTAGCAGGCTACCTAGCACCTGGGTAGCTGCGCAACGAGTTTGCATCCATGGATCCATGATTCTGTCAAGGTGTGCGGGGTATCATGGCCGTTGAGATTTGCTAGCGAGTACTTTCTAAGCCAGCTATCCAATGCAGCTCTTCAAGTACTTTATATCAGCGAGTAGCACCACTGATACTCTATCAGCTCTCGCTGAACCACAAATTTCAATGCAGTCAAAGGGATGCGTTCTTGGTAGTGCCTTCGCTTTCCGTCGTGAAATTATGGATATAATAAAGCATTTCGGCTCATTTTTATGCATGGTCGGTGTCCGATGATACAGTCCGGTGATTCGAGGGACCTACCCTATGACACCATCAAAGACTTGAAGTGCCCTGCTTGCCGGACGTTTAATACTATATACGAGATGAGAATCGACTCGACCAATACAAATCATTTTCAGTTCTTTATTATTCTTATGTTGAAAAGTCCATTACCGGACTCGTCCGTTATTCTTCACTCTCACGAGACAATAACATGCCACTGTGGTGCTTGCCACGTACACCCCTTTAGCTGCTTATCTAGATGGAAACAACAATGGGTGGATACAATTATTCAGGGACAAAATGCCACCTAGATGTGAGGTTTGTTTAAGTTTGCCCTTCTAAGGCGGGATGTAACAGCTACCTGTTTGTCTGACATTGGCTCTGTTGCAATTCCAGAACAGCCCAGATCAACACACTCTTAATATACAGTTAATGGCCGAATAATAAGACCAACATGGACCTATCAATCAACTAAATGACAAGTAGACACCGATTCTCTTGTAACAATCATGCATTGAGCCCGTGCACCCGACACGGCGTCGCTCGGCGCCTAGAAGGTTTCGGCACCGGACGGTAAAATTAAGTTCCCGATAAGGCTGAGGGGAGGCCTCAGGGGGAAGAAAAACTCTGTTCACTGGCTTATCTCCCATAATTTCCAGGAATATTCCCAGGGGTAATTCCCAAAGAGGTGAACCCAAGATCTGTTGTGATCTCGAGACATTCTCTTGGTCGTAGATGGACGCTGGAATACCTCATCTGTGAATAGGCAAGAAGAAGGGAGTAGTCTGGGATGTTGTTCATGCTTGCATGTTGTTTTTCTTTGCACTGACCTCGTGTCGAATTGTTGGCTATGTTAGCATAATCAGCGTACTGGACGTCCAAGAGCCGCATGACGTTGAGTTCCCGCAAGATTACGGCCAAGTCATTGTTTGGGTTTGCGATGAGAAAGGCGGCAGTTTAGTAGTTTCCCGCAACACCGACACGGCAATAAGCAAGGTCTATCTCCGTCGCGAAGGCCGAGATACCAAGATGATGTTTTTAGACACGATTATCTTGAGCTGTCAATGTTTTCTTCAGCCAAATACGGGGCATATGACGTAAATCCATGCCTCGCAGGGGTGCACGTACTTGAACACGGCAACTGGCGCCTCCCACATTCCGGGAACTGCCGCTTAGTCATGTGACCAGCCAATCATACAACACCTTGGCTTTAACCTGACAGCCCAGAACCCATCGTTTGGGCAGCGCAAATGGCCTGCTTTGAGCTACCATCATGGGTTGCTAAGCCTCTTTGAGGCCCGGGCTGGCTTCCGAAGACCGAAGAGGCGAACCATTCATGCACCTACCGAGATTTACAGCTAATACTGGGCCGGCGACACGGCGATTATCACCCCGATGTCATCCAGGGGCGAAGCGCCGACCTCAGTTCAGATCCTTTATATACGAACTCGTGTCCGCCGCTTCAAGATGGATGAATTACTCGTGCTAATAAACCCTCAAGAAACAAGTCAACAACTTGCAACTCGGAAACCAAAGACACCATGACGATAATACCTCCACGATCCACCAACCGAGAGCCCGCCAGCTCTTCGGCCTGGGCTGGAAAATTGAAGGCCTACATCATCCCCATCATCGCCAGCGGTCTGATGATACAGCTCCTCTTCCTCGGGAACATGTCGTACATGTTTGGTACCATGTTCAAGTCTAACTCACGGCTGCATAACCTCAAGATCCTCGCCGTCGACTACGACAACGGAGACATTGGCCGGTCCATCTCTGGTGCCTACGGCGCTCTCGAGTCAAAGCAGTTTCCCACTGTCAAGTTTGCCAAGTCTTCCGAGTATCCCACTCCTGAATCACTTCGAGATGCGGTCTGCAACCATGGCTACTGGGGTGCCGTCTATACACACTCTGGCGCATCCGATCGACTCCTGAGCACCATCGAGGGCGACAACACGACCGCGTACAACCCTAGCGATGCTGTCACCTACATCTACAACAGCGCATACTACCCAGCGGCTTTCATGTCTCTCAAGGGCAGCCTTCAGTCTCTTGTCGCCGCCGCCTCCAAGTTTTATCCGCTCTCGAACCCCGATGTGCTCAAGGGCGCTAACCTGACGAGCCCGGCCTCAGTCTCTGCGCTCCTCAACCCCTTCTCAGCCGTAGAGTGGGACATCATGCCTACCAACCAAGGAGCTCGAATCCTCCTCAACACCGTGTCCATGGTGATGCCCATAATCATGCAATTCTTTTTCCAGATGGGTCTGAATGGCATCACCGGCGCGGCCAATGTTCTTGCGGGCCAGTCCAAACGGGACGTGTACGTTTTCAGATTCTGCACCGGAAAGATCTTTACCTTTGTCTCCGCTTTGGGCATGTCCGGCTACATCTGGGCGTTCCGCGAGGATTGGGGTGTGACCGCTGGCCAGTTCTTTGAGACGTGGATGTGCATCTGGTTCTACATGGACATCAACTACCTCACTATCGACTCTCTGGTGGGAACCGTCATTCCAATGCAGTTCTTTGCCTTTTTTCTTCTCACATGGATCATCACCAATATCGCCTCTGTCGTCTATCCCTTCGATCTTACACCCGGCTTCTACCACTGGTCATGGGCCTTGCCTTCGCACAACGTTTACCTCTTGCTTGTCGGAATTTGGTCTGGATGCAGAGCCCAGGTCGGCACAACGCTCCCCATTCTCTTCTCCTGGTGGCTGGTCACTCATGTAACCAGCGCTTGGTCCGTCCGTAAGAGGTGCTTGTTGGCTGAGGCGGAGGCACATCAGAGCGAGCAGGCACAACATGACAAGTTTGTTCGCTTCAGCACTGAACAAAGCGAGCAGTATGTGCTCAACAGAGTCTCCTCTAGGACTGAAAACGACCAAGCATCGCCTGACCGTGACCTTGAGGCGAATCGACTTGGAGTTGGAGAGAGCCTACCCAACGGTAGCGAGAGTCGAACTATCATCAACACACCTGCTGACCGCGACGAGGGAAAGGCGAGCAGGGAATAAATACCTTAGAGGCGTTTGGGGTTATTATTCTGCGTGGGTATAGACATTGATTTGGCACGTAGACATGGTATGGTATGGTATTAAGTGGGAGGGCAATTGACTTACAGCGCGGCTTGATATCCTCTGATCCAACAAATCAGATAGACTGGGACTTATTCACGTTTCATAGACAAAAGAACAATCTCCTACATCTCTTTAACAACATACACTCTCTTGCGTTTCCTTGCGTACTTTCAACAAACACTTAATGTTTAATATAGGTTACATGTAACCAAGCTTGAGCCCCCGACTGAAGTAAAAATGACATTCTCTTTTCGTTTCTGATTTCCAAGACAAGAGCTAAAGCCATGGTCTTGCTAACAAGCCCTACCTCACGGTGCAACGGCTGTGCGCCTACAACACTACTTGCAATACAACTAATCGCTTCTATAATGTAATTTCTTGCGGTTTTGCCTTCCAACAGGGTGTCATAGGAGGTAGGTTACCACTCCGGCCACAAGCCGGCATTATTCCCACGTCCCATCCGGAAGAAGTGACATTGGCTGGAAATTTCGGGATCATCAACCACCTCAACGCCCGTATTCGCCAGATACAAAGCCTTTGACTTTTGCGTCGTGTATCGGGGCCACTCGGGGACCAAATAGTTGTCGGGCCCAAGGCCGTTGGGTTCGTGGAACATGGTGAACGAGAGAATGTATTGCCTTAGAAGGGCGGCCACAGTGGCGTTGCCGGGAATTTGGGCACCCTGGGCGACCCGAGACCCGTCAGCTGTATCAATCTGTTAGCAAAGCAAAAAAGATTCAGTGAGTCGGCTGTGACGAACCATGGGTGTAGTTGCTGTAGACAAACTTGTCAGTTGCCGAATGGAACTGATATCCAGCGTTGAAGATCAGCTTGTAGGCTGGTATGCCTGCTTTAGCCACTGCCTGGGCCATGTACGTGGTGGGACAGCCGACGAGCGCATCTCCGAAGAGGGCAGATCGTCTGATGAAGCTATTGGTGAGGGTGTTGCTGGTGGCGCCCGCCTTCTTCAAAAGGTCGTAAACCGGCAGTTTACTGAGGTGAGAAGTGTTGTAACTTGACTCTGGGTATAGCTTCCAAACAGTGTCGGCATAGTAACCGTTGTTGTCATGCCACAGAGCTGCAAGATCAGACATGGCGTCGGCTTCGGTGGCGATGGACGTGTTGGAGAAGATGAAGCCTTCGTCGAAATTCCGATCTACCAGGATAGGCACCTTTGTGAAGTGCCCCTGTCGAAATTCTTCCTGAAGGTTTGCCTCGATAATTCGGCCGTCGATTGTTGGACCCCAGTAGAACGTTCCAAAGGCGTATTTCTTATCGAGATATGCTGACTCGCTCGCAGTCCGAGTCGCTGCTTGGATAGCTTCGATTGGCAGCTTTCTTAAGCAGCCGATTGAGTCACAGTCAGCGGCTTCAAGGAAACGCGTGTACTGGTCCTGAACCCATTCATTTCCGTATATGGGCGTCCACCAAGGAAATTCTAGTGTTGTGTCAGCAGAGAAGGGTCAGCAAGGTGGACGTCATACCTGGGATGGCTGCTTGGAATGGAGGATTGGTCGGTCTGCCGCCGTACATGACCATCTGCAGGGCCACAGAGCCGCCGCCAGCGCTGCTGCCTGTGATAGTAATCCTGGTGGGATCACCGCCAAAGTATTGGATGTTATCCCGAACCCAGTCGAGTGCAACTCGCTGATCGAGCAAACCAGCGTTCCATGTTCCTTGGGTTCCGTCGCCTCTTAGCTCATCTCCGCCCAAGAAGCCTAGGGCACCAAGACGATATTGAATAGACACATAGATTACGGATCCATTGGACTGGTGGACCAGGCTGTCTCCTGTTGTGAACTGCGTACTTCCGGCCAGGTAGCCTCGCAAGGTTTAGCATCCTATAGATTCAAGCCGAAGAGGGAACTCACCTCCGCCATGGATCATGACCAGCACAGGCAACCGGTGAGGGGCTGGGTCCATCGGTGTCTGGATGTTAAGCCGTAGGCAGTCCTCATCCTGCCAGAGATCAGACTGTGTGTTGGGGCGCCAGGCCGGCGTGCTCTGCCAGCACGCCGGGCCAGGTTCTGTCGCCCTGACGTGCCTAATACCCCGCCACCTGGTATTGAAGGGGACTGGATCCCTCCATCTCAACTCCTTGACGGGAGGCTCAGCATATCTGATGCCCCAAAAAGTGTTGATCCTGTAGATAAATTCTGGTCAAAATAGCCCTTTGATGGCAAAGGAGGGAGGCTTACCTGGACGTGTAATTTTGGATGCCTACATATCTGACGCCGTTTGCATGAACAGTTACAGACTCAACCACTGAGACCAAGAGCGAGATGCAGAGAAGCAAGCCCTGAAGGCGGTATACGCCTGACCACATCATGACACAAATAGCAAAGTGACAGCGCAACACACGAGAATTTTCTAAGCCCGCACGCATATAACCTTATTATACCTGAACTACCCCACGACCCCGCAAGCTGTCAACAAAATCGTGGGGTAAAAATGACTCTTTTCCAAGGTTTGTCGAGGATCCCCCACAGTAGGTTAGAGTTCCGGGTGGCAGATGCGGTGAAGGCATCACCTCAGCGGCTGGCGTCTGTTTGGCGCGCATAAGGATCTACCTCGGCTTGAGGCCTGAAATGGGATAAGGCGTGCTTGGCTCCGGGGTTGTACGATGGTCGAGATTATCCGCGAATGGCAAATATTGGGGTATCTGAAGAACGGCATTTGGTCAGCCTGTGTCGTGAGGATTATATCGGAGGAATATGTCGCCATGAGACTTTATAGCGTGTTTTTTATTCTTTCCTTACTCAATTTTAGCTTTCATCTTCTTCTCGGAAGTAAAATGACCATTGGTTTCATTTCTGCAACCTCGAATCTCGGTCTGTGCTACACCGAGATCACCGAGAATGAGTGGGCACGGGCTATTAACGACCGAGCATCGAGAAACGGACCATGGAGTCTGAGGGGGTTCATTTCTACTATGCATTCAAAACTTAAGAAACATTTGCAAGAGCCAGATCGTGAAGTTGTGTTTGTCTCGGAGTTTCTCCTACCTTTTCGCGGAGCGCCACATCGTCAACTCGACTTCCTGTCAGCGACAAAATCGCCGAGCTTTTTACTGCCCTGGACTTTGTGGGATGAGAGAATCATGCGTAGGCTTAAGAGAAAGAAAAAAGAAGAAGGGAGAAAAAAAAGAGAAAGCTGGAGCATAATTTCAGGTGACTTCTATACACTATCTTGAAGCAGGTTTCAGACCTTCAGCCCCTTATCCACACCCTTAGAAAAGCGTAGTGAGATGGTGGTCTCATCATTTACTTAAGGCTATCACGATGTTCTACGAAATCGGGGTCTCATGTTGTTATTATATTAGAAACTTCGAATGTTTGATCTTCATCCCGAGTATCATTTTTGGACGCAGAATCCCTGAACAATAGAAGGATGTCGACAACCATCACGCCTGAACTCTGGCACACGTTCCCCATGAATCAGATGATCTAAGATTTCTCAAGTTAAAGAACATTTGTGTGTGACAATGCCGGCGCAAAGAAGAAACCTCTTTTTGATTACGTCGCATTCTAGTGGGCGTCTTGTTGCCATACAGAGATGTCATTCGCCTTGGATGTGAGTGTTTCGATCCCGAATTCTGATGCTAGTATCCCGATAGCTCTAAGTAATAGATTATCGGGATTTTTTTGGATACCGGCTGGGGTGATACTCGGATCCTTTGCCAACCTCACAGGCAACCAATTTCTTGATATCAACGCCATGGAACAGAGTTATTATACGGAACAACTATTCCGAGAATAACCTTGCCGCCGTTTGAACACTAAAGAGCTATTACCGCTGTTTGAGAGAGTTGGATGAAGCATTTGTACGTGACTAAAGCGCTTCGTGTATGACAGGGCGTAGTCCTGACAAAAAGTTTCCCATTCCTGACAGGGATGACCTGATGTGGGTTTCTCGCTTTTCTTGATTCCATTGCACCGCGAGGAGCCTTATCGGTCGACTGTGGCAACTGGACTCATCTGACTTTAGGATAGAGAGGTTTTGCCGCCGATTAGAGGCTGAAGATCCGGCAACATGGACCTGGCGTTGTGGAACTCGAGACCAACACTAGGCGTGCGTGGCGGACGTTAGTTTATTGCACAGAACGTCAAACAGAAATTCATCGACCAATATCAACAATCGAAAGGGTTGGATCTGACTTGCACGCTGGGCTGATCCGTCGTCCGTCAGCTGGACAGACATTGATGGATAAGGTCTGGGTCAGTTAGTTTCGTCTCTTTCGCCCTCATCGTGAGGAGTAGAAGACAATGTAGCCATTGGGCAGTCGTTAAAAAGGGAAGAACATGCCGTTAATTATTTTTGGTCACTATGGATATGGATTTGAATTGTTGCACGATCGATCTGACGCCGCAGCTTTGCAGTAGCGGCCGCCGGCAACCATGTGTTCCATACAGGGGGCAAATATGCCTCTCGCCTTATCCTGTTCGCCATTGAGCATGAGCTTGATAGAGAATTGCAGATCATCTTTGAGTGGGCCAGCATTGGGAGAAGTCTGGTTTGAAACAGGGACTAGCAGTACTCGTTTGTGGGAGATCTGACAGGTAGCTGGCCATGACGTGTCATCAGGAATATAGCCTACGAGTGAGCTTACGCATGTTGAGCAAGCGATTCTTTTGATGCATCACAGCGATGGACACTATGCCACGTGCCGGGTCTTTCCCCTTTACCAGGTCTCTTCCTGGCATTTGCCTACAATCAGACCCAGCCTAGGTAGGCATACCGGGTTTCGCTGGTACCTCTGTCAGGGGGAGTGCAGATTGATGAAGAAATGTGCAGACCTGGAATGCCGTCAACTCGGTCACTCTCCCGTGAATATCCTCGTCATTGAGAAAGGCAGCTCTCAGGTACCGAGATCAGTGGCGCCGGACCCTGAACCTTGCGGCCACATTTTGGACTCTATTTGGTCTGCAGACTGCGATGACCAGCATGACCAGCTACCCGTCATAGTGGTTCATGTCAGAATCATGCAGACACCATTACCATGGTTGACCCCTACCCACCCCGCTGCAAAGTGTCAGCCTCCCAACGCAGTCTCCGCCATCCTGGCCCATGCCCTTCCAGACGCCTTTGACGCGCTTTTTTCCTTCCAGCCAATTATCTGCCCAGTCGAGTAACGGTCGTCAGGGTCGCAACGCTACGGACAACTGGATTCTGTTCCCTGGACTGCAGCAATCACACGCTCCACCCCTCCGTTGTTGCTTGCCTGATTCGCCTATCCGCGCAGTCCGCGGAGCTCGGGAATGGGGTTGGTTGGGTGACTTTGTTGGTGGCTCATCCAAGAGCCCGGAAAATGCAGCCAGGGGCTAGTGGAGGACAGGGGTGAGGAGCAAGAGGTTCCCTCGGAGTGGGAATGGGGTTGAAGGGCAAGTTGGACTTGATCAGTGACTATTATACATGTTTTTATCTTCATAGACTCATAGACATCAAAGCCCAACGACAATAAGCTCGTAACTTCACGATAAGGACGTGGTAGCCAGCGTCCAACGCGCCAAGGATCACCACTAGAGCCAATCTACCAGGCGGGAACGCGGTTTAGCGCAAGAACCATCGAAGCGGCCCGAGGGAACCAACTGAAGAGGCCCATAATATCCACTCCAGGAATGCTGTGATAACCCATGCCTCGGTTCGAGGGCTTTGCTTGTCTCACCAGCTCATTGGCCCAGCATCCCATGCCGTCGCCAAATCATTCATGACCTGACGCGTTATGTAATGTGGTCAGAGCGAATTCTGGGTCAGATGACAGGAGCGGGGTGAAAAAATGGCACCCACACCGAGAGAGTCAAATTCCCGCTGGTATTCCCAACTTGCTTCTCTCAACATCCACCACATAACTTATTTTCCTCCAACCATGTGTCCAGAAGACGCCCAGACGACCGAGTTGCAGCAGGCGCTCGCTGAGAACCCTCTGCAGGCGGACGTGAGCATTAATATCGACAGAAGATTGGATCTGTTTTTGACGTGCCTAGGATGCCCGACGTGATGATGATTCCGTTTACGCCTCTTCGTACGTCTTGACGCGTCTTGCGTGATAGTACAGATCTGACCGTGTTAATAGAGCAGGCTCAGGGAGCTTCAAGACATCTTTAGCCTCAAGTGTTCTTAACTATAAGTACGCGATTTTGGGATTAGAATGGTGAAATTGTTACTGACAGGCTTGCTTTTAGATACGAGGCTCGTAAAGCATATGATGTGTACTCCAACGGGGACTAACACCGCCGTAGAATGGCCGCCGCTACCATGCATTCCGGGAAGGTTCCTACTTGATGGTATGTATCTATTCCGCTCTCCACGGAAATCAAGCTGAGACATGGTAGCCCAATGACGAGGAGGAGCAAGATCGAATGGACCTGTTGCATCATATCTACAACCTGGCTCTCGGAGGTGAACTCCACCGTTCTCCCGTCAAGGACCCTCAACGCGTGCTTGATCTAGGCACTGGTACTGGAGTTTGGGCTATGGACTTTGCAGAGTACGACATGATATCTATCAGCGGACCAAACATATCTGACGGTCGATTAGTGGAAACCCTGGCGCCGAAGTTATCGGAACCGATCTGAGCCCTATTCAGCCCGGATGGTATGGAGATCCTCCCACTTGATCGTCTGGTTCTTGACTCATCCAACTATAGGACCCCTCCGAACTGTATCTTCGAGGTTGACGACTTTGAAGCCGAATGGCCCTACTCAAGACCCTTTGATTTCATCCACGGCCGTGAGCTCGAGGGCTGCATCGCCGACGACGACAAGCTGTTTGCTCAAGCCTTTAAGCATCTAAGCCCAGGCGGTTACTTTGAGCTGCAGGCAGCTTATACGCGTTTCCTCTCTGACGACGACACTGCCAAGAAGGCTGTGGATGTCCACTCTTGGTGCAGCCAGCTGGTCACGGGAATTGAAAAGTTTGGAAAGCCTATAGATGGTGCTCCTACGTGGAAGCAGAAGCTGGAGGAGGCTGGATTTCAGGACGTTAAGCAGGAGATTCTCAAGGTTCGTGACTCGAACTTGCTTCCCCTATTCACAGTGGCAGATTCAGGTGCTGATAAAACCCCCCTTAGCTACCCATCGGCGGCTGGCCCAAGGACCCCAAGCTCAAGGAACTCGGCAAGTACCAGCTCGTCCAGCAGATCCAAGGCGCCGAGTCATACACGCCCGCCGTCTTCTCCCGTGTCCTCGGCTGGAGCGACGAGGAGATTCAGGTGCTCATCGCCAAGGTGCGCAGGCAGTTTAACGACCCGACCATCCACCTCTACATTCCGGTCTATGTTATCTGGGGAAAGAAACCTGAAGAGGAGGAATCTTGAACGGCAGTTTTCATCATAGCATTGGCGCGCGTTTATGCATTCTATATGTTTGTTTTATTGTATGTAAATGCAGACATTCAGTCATTGGCGTATAGCATCAGCGTGGTCTCTACCACCTCAATCACATACTATCACACCTTCCGTCGCCGCAAGACGTGTATTGTTGTTGGTGTTGGTCACACTAACAAGAGAGTGTTATGCACAGGAGCAAAGAACACAACGACGGCATCGAAATCCAATGCAGCAAGAAACCACACTCAAAATACCCATCTCATGCCTGCTACTCCACCTGCTGTGCCAGAGCTGCCTTCAAAGCCTTGGGGTCTCGTGGTGTGAAAAAAGCCTTGTAGCGGCGAGGCATGGCCACCAGACTCGTGGGATCCAAGTTGCCAGTGATGGGATCGCAGTCGATTTCGTCGTGCTTCTCGATCTTGAAGCTGTTGAGAAGTCTCATGTACAACAGATAGAGCTCTCTGTTGGCAAGCAGTGACCCAGCGCACATGCGATAGCCCACACCGTAGGTGAACAGGGCAGCATCGGGTTGCTCCAGCCAGCGCTCTGGTCGGAAGACCTCAGGATCTGTCCAGACTTGCTCGTCTTGAAGGTGTTAGCTGTATGTGCTGGGTGTTTACGAATGGTTACTTACCCATGTTGCAAGCCCATGCGTTCAAAAAGACAACAGTTCCCTTGGGAATGGTAACTCCATTGTAGACAACATCCTTGATGGAGGCACGAGGCAGCGCAAGTCGAAGTACAGTAAAGTATCGCAGGGTCTCTCGCACCAGGGCAACAATGTACTGGCACTTCTGATCATCGTCCTCATCACACATCGGCTGGTTAGTCGCGTAGAACTTTTCAATCTCCGACTTGGCCTTCTCTTGAATCTCGGGGTGCTGGGAAAAGTAGGCAATGGACCAGGCCACCTGCGTGGTGATGGTATCGAGTCCGCCAGAGAGCATAGTCAAGCTGATGGAGGTGAGTTCGTCCTTGTTGAGCTTTGCTTCCTTGTCCATGATGACATTGGCTTGAATGCAAGGCTTGTAAGTCCCATTGGCGATTCGCTCATCGAGACCTCTGTTGAGATCTCCCAGGTACTTGTCGCGTCTGTCGCGCATGGAGCGGGCCTTGGACGAGTGCAAGTTGAGGGGGTTCAGACGGAGGAGGGGGATATAGTCCTGCAGGTTTCCAGTTGTCGATCTGAACCGGCTGATCTCCTCTTCGACGTGGGTAATCTCGTTGAAGAGGTCATCCTTTTGGCTCTTGAGTCGAATGCCCCAGTTGAGCGTCAAAGCGAGGGAGAGCGAGAGACGCTGGATCATGGGCATGGGGTCGACAGGGATCTTGCCGGCCTCTCCATAGTTGCATAGCTCCTTGACGAAGTCTCGAGTCTCGATATCGAGGTGATCGACGTAGGTAGCCACCGATGGTCGGTTGAGGGCAGAAGCGGCGCCCTTGCGACGACGCTTGAGGGAGTCGCTGTAGGGAGACGTGCCGATCGTGGTGCCAGCCGTGTCGGAGAGAACCTGGCATTGAATTAATACGCTGTTTCAAGAGGCTTTGGGATTGTGTACGCACCTTGTGGAAAGTATAGAATTCGGGTCGCGAGCTCAGGGCCTGAGCGTTGGCTCCAAAGATGGTCCTTGCAGCGCTGGCTGAGTTGACAACGACGATGGGAATATTGCCAAGCTGGATCTGATAAACCTTGCCATACTTTCTAGACCATTCGCGATACTTTTCAGCGGCGTTGATGTGAATATCCCAGATATTCCCGATCAACGGAAGCCCGGGGGGTCCTTGGAGATTGCTGATGCGCGCATTGTGTCGGACGAGTTCGTTGATAAAGAGGTATATCAACGGAGCAATGACAAGCGTTAGGAGAACAGACTGGCCCTTGTTCTCCAGGACCTTGTCGTTCAGGGACACGAGGAGGTTGGCGATGGTCATGGTTGCAGGTGTTGTCCAAGATGGTTTGACTTGACAGGTTCAGGTTACTCATCCTCAGAGAGGACTCTCTATATACCACACAAGGCCCGGAAGCATTTCATTGCATATCCGCGAGTAGCCATGACTGTCCGCACCTCAAAATTACTTTGCCTGGCTTCAATTGCCCGTCGGTTGATGCGGGGGATCGACACATCCGAGGCCCCGACTAGTGTTGCTCGGAACTGCGGAACGTTTCCGAGTGAGGTCCCGGCGACTGGCCATAACCCCCAGGCAGCCCCTCCCTCTCTTGCTCTCATCTCGGAACTTGCGTCGACGACAGAAGCAATGGAGATCGAGGCTGATGCTGTCGCCCCTGAGCCCGAGTCGGCATCCAAGCCGCGCAAGCGGAACACTACCGGGTCTGAGGCTGCGGCAGATGGGTCGGCAGCCCGGCGTGCCAAGCGGGGAAAATACACGTCCATGGCATGGTGAGTCTGTCTGAAGCATCGTACGGTTATCGATGAAGCTGACGCCATTGTGCAGCGATGAATGCAAGAAGCGGAAGCTCAAGTGCATTCCTTCTGGATCTGCCAATTGCGAGAGGTGCATTGCTGGTGGTTTGACCTGTGTCTTTGCGGCGGCTGCCAACCAAGCTCCCAAGGATACGAAGCTCGAGCAGTATGTGGCCCTTGTCGACTCGGTAGTTGTTGCAGCTAACAGGGAGTAGGAGCCAGCATCTACAGGGTCTTACTCAAGAACTGTATCAGCTTCGCCAGCAGGTTGCCGACCTGGTAGGTGTCGTACGAGAGCTCAAGGACCAGCCTCAAGAGGCACATACCGTGTCGTCCCATTCCCGAGAGACAGTTCACATCCAATCCCCTGTCAGCACTCATCGTGGCGATGTGCCCAAGCAACCCCAGTTTGTCGGACCTACACGGTCTGCCTTTGGTATCCTGGTTGGAGAACGGTCTTTGAACCGCATGGGCATACCGACCTACGAGTCATTTCCTCCAAGCGGTGCACAATCTCCCATTGAGTCAACGACAGCCGCCAAGATAATCACCAACTTGGGCTACTGGGATCAATGCACTGCTGGCGAGATTAGCAGGTTTCTCATCGTCTTCCAGGAGGAAGTCGAGTCAGTCCATCCCATCATCGACATTAGCGAGTATGTCGTTCGGTCACAGGAGATTCTCGATGCCATTCGCAGCGGTAACGCTCCCGAGTACACCGCCCCTAAAGGAGAAACGCCGATGAAGGGTCTGTCTAGGAAGGACATTGATATTGTCAAGATTGCCGTCGCTACCGGCATGGTGCTGGAGGAGCATGAAAAGACTGACCTGAGCGCCGCCATTATTGATTCTGTCGAAGGGACCGTGTCATGCATGCTGTACCCCGAGGTCGATCTCAAGGAGATTCAGCTCCTTTGCATGCTGGTAGGTGGACTGATCTCCAAACAAGGCCGTGTTACTGACATTTTACAGAGCATCTACCACTTCCATTGCGACGAAGAGCTGATATCTTGGCGCCTCGTTGGCATTGCTGCGCGGGAAGCCATAGAGATGGGCCTTCACCGAAAGCGAAGTCTTCTTGATAACTTCAAGGACCCTGACTGTCGTCGTCTTGCTACTCGCGTCTTCTGGTGTGTCTACGTGCTTGACCGGCGATGGAGCTTTGGCAACAGCTTGTCTTTTGCTCTCGTGGATAAGGATATCGACCCTGAACTTCCTAAGCCGGTGAGTCCACAAACCCTGTTCAACTAGATATAGCAAAGGCCGACTGACTGGATGGTTTGTATCAGGACGATGAGTACTCATATCTCAGGTGCATGGTCGGCTATTCTGAGCTCTGCTCCAAACTCTGGGATGCCATCCCACCCTTCGGATCTGCTTCACAGACCATTCCCGATGATACTGTAACAGCTCTTGATCAATGCGCCCAAGACTGGCTGGAGACTATTCCTCCTCATCTCCAGCTGCGACATCCCCGTCTTGGCCTGGCACCACGCTCACAGCCTCAAGTGCTGCATCGGCTTCGCGCCCTGTTATATCTCCGCGGGAACTATGTGAGGATCTTGATTTATCGACACCACCTGATGAGTGCCGCGAGCATTGCTGCTAGTCCTCGCATCGCATGGTTGGTTGCCGACATCGCCCAGGACTCTATACAGGTCCTAGTCCACCTTAACAACACGTCGGACATTTACTCGCGGCAACAGAACGCCTTCAACAATTTTCTGCTTAGTGCCTTGGCTGTGCTGTTCCTTGCTGTTTGTCATGCCCCAGAGACATTTGCTGCCCCTTGTCGAAAGACCTTCCTCGATGGAGCGGACTTGGTTCGGGGCCTTTCTCGACACAGCATCATCAGCCGCAGAATATGGAAATCCATTCGTGGCCTGATACCGCGCATGAGAAGCCTGGCAAAGCCTCACCTGGGAGAAGACCAAACCAGCGAGTCACAAGCAGGAGACAAGGAGCTTGAGTCTCAGGACGTCAACGGCGGGGAGTTCCAGGAGCATGTCCACCTGCCGGTCCACGATCACGTTGATTTCCCTTTAGGAGAGATGATGCTTCCTGATACCGACATCAACCATTCCGTTCCGGATATGTATCAGATGCGGGACGATCTACTGAGTCTCTTTGACGCTCTCGGACAGGGGTATCAACCCATGCCAGGTCAATATGCTGAGGGCCAGGAAGTCACTAGTGCAGAGGAGGAGGGTGAAGAGATATCACGGAGGTTTCAGGGCTTGATATGAAGTTATCTACTTGCACTAATTGTAACTCCCATGCGTTGTCATGACTCATTAATATGCATCATTAACCTTGCTACTCGACCACATTCTCAAAGTACACCATGGCAACTCCTTGATGGGCCGTCTTTGCAAACTGCTTCAGCTCTCCATGAGCAGCGCATTCCGTGTCGTAGTAGTTGAAATCCTCTATCGAGCTAAAGACAGACAGGGCAACGACGGTGAAGCCTTGGGCGCGTTGATCAGGCGCTGCCTTTCCGGCCTTGACCGAAACGATGTACGGCTTCCCATCCTATTTGCATACTTGGTTAGAGAACGAACTGATGCGTGAATTGGGATCAAGAACCTTTAATGCCTTCTGCGGCATCGCCTTGTAGAGATCCAGCAGCCGTTGCTGGTCTTCTTCCTTGGGGATCTTGAATAGGGTGACACGTGTGATTTGTCCTGCCATGGTTGATGAAGGTTGAAAGAATGACTTGAGCTGTAGGAATTGGAGCAAAAAGGAGGATTATCGGTATTTAAGTAAACCCTGCAGATCAAGTTCGGAATAAGATGGGTTCACTCTGCATGTACCCAGTTTTAAGATCAACGGACTCGGAATCGCAATAATGGATTCCGTGCATGACGGCGCATGACTCAAGAATGAAGGAAAGGGATCACGTGAATACGGTGACTCAACTAACTGATCAAGTTGTTGCTTTTTCACGTGCTGAGTAGACAAGTGCAGATTGAGCCTCTCTCTCATGTCTTATACCTATACCTAGCTTCTGAGCTCACAAGCAGCACTGCCATGTGAGAAATAATCACAATGACAGCACAAGTCACCTAAGAGCTCTAGATACTGTGGTATGTCGTCTTGGGCCGGGAATGCAAAGAGTCTCACGCCTCGTACATCTAATAGCCACGTTTTCTCTAGCAGTTGAAGTTTATTGAAGTCCACTTGGTCTATATCGTCCATTCCTTTCACTCTAATTGCGTTGGATAGCCGATAAAATGGTACCAGAGCATTCACCAAATCCAATCAAACCGTCGTCGGTTTTCCCAGCCCACCCCTTTATCGTAATAGTGTCACCGTCCTGGATGAACTTTCGCTCCTCGCCGTTCTCTAACTGAACCGCAACCTTGCCACCCTGAGTCTGCTCGAGTAAACTGCCCTGCGTTCCGGCGTCTAGCCCAGACACGGTGCCGGAACCTAGGAGGTCTCCTGTACGCATGTTGCATCCAGAGATTGAATGATGGGCGAGCATCTGGGGCCAAGACCACAGGAGGTTCTTGGAGTTTGTGAGGGTGATGGTTGTCGTGTTGCCCTTGGCAGCTGTAGCCATGTTAGCTTTTCTCTTGACCCTGTCTAAATGGCTGGTTTTCACTTACTCGTCAGAGAGACTTCCAAGTTGATGTCTACAATGTTATCCTGTCTCTTCTCGCGCAGGTATTGCTGTAGGTCAACCTCATTGACAAGACCAGCCGTCTTGAAGGGCTCCAACGCATCCGCGAGAACCACCCACGGGCTAATCGTCGTGCCAAAGTTCTTTGCGTTGAACGGACCTAGCGGGACATATTCCCACTGCTGAATATCTCGGGCACTCCAGTCGTTCATCAACACATAACCAAAGATGTACTCCTCGGCAGCATCAACAGGGATTGGAACTCCCAATTCGTTGCCCTTGCACACAAACATGCCGAGCTCCAACTCAATATCAAGTCTGTTGCATGGCTGAAAGACTGGCTCTGTCGCCTTCGGGTTGGGGAGGACTTGCCCCCAAGGCCGATGGAGTGGAGTGCCTGACACAACAACGGAGCTGGCGCGTCCGTGATAGGCAACTGGAAGGTGATTGTAGTTTGGCTGCAGCGCGTTGGCAGGGCCTCGGAATAAGGCGCCTACAGTTTGAGCATGGTTTCGGCCAGCAAAGAAATCTGTGTAGTCGCCAATCCTAAGAGGAAGATGGGTTTCGACCTCAGACAGTGGGATCAGAGCCTCCTTCCTCAGGGCTTCGTTCTCCTTGAGGAGCTCTGGGAAAGACGTGTCCTGGCGGAAAACATCCCTTAGATAGCTCCGAGTAGCCTTGTGCAGGGGTCTACCCAGACTAGCAAAGTCATTCAGTGTTGACTGAGAAAAGACACTGAGCTTGTCCTTGGGAAGGTCGACAAGCTTGGCGAAGCCGCCTTGGCTAGCAAAGACAGACAGATCGAGGACGTGGTTGCCAATGGCTACAGCTGGGCGTCTGATTGGCTTGCTGACCGTCGAAATAATGCCAAAGGGAATGTTGGCAAGGGAAAAGTGGCTTCCCAGAGGGATAGGTAACCAAGAAGCCATATTGAGGGGAGAAGATGGAGATGGACGGTGGAGGGGTGAATGTGGATGTTTCGAAACAATCAACAAGGGGCAGTCAAGAAATCTTGAACAAGAAGGGAACCCGTCATTTGTTTATCCTCCAATAAATGTCCTTTAGTATAGATGTGATGAGAAGTGCTCGTCGGCTTGTGTTCCGAAACTCACTGCGTCAAACCGAGTTCCGAGTATTCCGAGTTCACCATCTTATCGATCTGCATGAGAAGGCGGGGAAGCGGAAAGTTGCGGATATAGGGGATACATGGCTAGAATGAACGAGTGATATGCCGAACATCTGAATATTATAAGATTGCTAGCTTGGAGCATGTTTTGGGTCGTTGTTGATATCATCACCATCACTCCGCCATCCCTAGCTCAACATGCCTGTGACCAACTTTGTAACCCCCGAGAAGTACACGTACCTCAACGGCTTCAGGTCATTTCATGAGTAAGTTATACCCTGTCAGATAAGCTTGAAAGCTACTAACAAGTCCATCACTAGATCTGAAGCCATCAAGGGTGCGTTGCCAATCGGCGCCAACTCTCCCCAGAAGCCACCTTATGGCCTCTACGCTGAGAAGCTGTCGGGTACCGCCTTTACGGCTCCTAGACATGAGAATCAACAGTCCTGGCTCTATCGAATCCTCCCTTCAGCTGCACACTCGTCCTTTGAGCCCTTTGAGGGCGGCGTTGAGCCACTGATCAACGGCAAACTGGACTTTGTGCCAAACCAGCTGCGATGGGATCCTTTCGAGATTGACGACCAAGTCGACTGGGTTCGAGGCTTGAAGCTCGTCTCTGGCGCTGGTGATCCTACTATCAAGGTCGGTCTGGGTATCTACATCTTTGCTGCGGGACGTGACATGGACGCAAACACGGCCATGTATTCTTCCGACGGAGAGATGCTCGTCGTAGCGCAGCATGGGGTGTTGGATATCCAGACTGAACTAGGTCGGTTGCTTGTTCGTCCTAACGAGATTGTTATCCTTCCTCGTGGTATCAAGTACCGCGTGACGTTGCCTGCAGGCCCTGTTAGAGGATATGTCCTTGAGTTATACCAGGGGCATTTTACTCTACCAGAGCTGGGGCCAATTGGATCGAACTGTCTGGCGAACCCAAGGGACTTTCAGATCCCCACGGCGGTGTTTGAAGAAGACACCAACACGACTTGGACCATCATCAACAAGTACAACAGTCAGCTGTATGTGGCTAAGCAGAACCAGACACCATTTGATGTGGTAGCGTGGCATGGCAAGTGAGTTACCCCCGATACTGAAACGTTCTATGTGGTCCAGAACTGACAGATGCGTAGTTGTAAGTTACTCAGCAACGCACTCACCCAAGAAGATGATACTGACGACTAGATAGTTTACCCCTACAAGTATGACCTGGGGCGCTTCTCTGTCATCGGAAGCATTTCCTTTGACCACCCTGATCCGTCCATCTATACCGTCCTGACTGGTCCTTCCGACCATCCCGGCACCGCCGTAGCAGATTTTGTCATCTTCCCTCCACGCTGGCTAGTACAAGAAGACACATTCCGACCCCCATGGTACCACCGCAACACCATGTCCGAGTTCATGGGCCTCATCTGCGGCGAATACGACGCCAAGACAGGTGGAGGTTTCCAACCAGCTGGCGCCAGTCTTCACAATGTCATGTCTGCACATGGACCCGACGCAGACAGCTTTGAGAGGGCGAGCAATGCGGTGCTGAAGCCCCAGAAGATTGGAGAGGGGAGCATGGCGTTCATGTTTGAGAGTAGCTTGATGTTGGGACTTACCGAGTGGGGGTTGAAGACTTGTCAGAAGGTTCAGGCTGAGTATAGTGAGCATAGCTGGTCAGGGTTGAAGCCGCATTTCAAGAGGCCATCTTGATGGCTGTGTTTCAGAATGACCGAATGAAGAGCGTTTCGTTATGACAACCTTGTGATGCAGTTCCAGACCCCGAGTCTGTTTGTGCTAGTTTTTCTTGGCCTTGGTAGTTTAGCGGACGAGGTGCAACTCAAGTCCCGCATATCCAAATTCAGCTTCAACCTGCCCATTTTCCCAGAGCACGTCGATAAACAAGAGGTAAAGTAATGCCTCAGTTACTCCTTGGCCTTGTCTAGCCCGGGTCCGATGATATGAAAATGCCGTTGGAGGTTCATCTCTCTTAATCCCTGGATCGGATAGTTGAGCTCGCGATGATACATATTTGCCCAGTGATGGATCTGCCAAGATCGATGCAGTCACAAGATTCGCTCATCTGAATAATCGTTCCAACTCGGAATCACTTCCGAACTCCGAGGATGGCTAGTCTCGGGACTTGGCAACTCCCCGAGTCGCCCGAGTCGCCCGCGTCTCGGAAGTTGTGGCATTTTTCGAGCATGGGTGTTGGCGTCTTGGTGGATTTGACTTACTGCATGTGGACTTAGCCGGTTGCCACAGGTAACGGATGGATTGGTTAGCTGTGAGTGTCTCTCTACGACGAAGACATGTCGACACTGCGTACGAGTGTAAGAGAGCATCAGGATGGGCGCAGAAGAGCGTCCGAGTATTTGTAATGACGGCTCGAGCGACAGCCAGCATGTCAGCCATCCAACACCTCAATGAACACGCCCCGTCTTCTGGACGAAGCCACCCAATAGCGGAAACCTTATTGGCGATCTCGACCCCGTAGCGTTGCCCACATTCCGGGGTAACTAGTTAATGACTGCACTTCACACGGGGTTCGGTTCGCGGAGAAAGAAACGCGGGGTAAGGAGCAGGGGGACAAGGGGGAACAAGGCAGAGTGCGTCAAGCCGAGTTCCGCTGGTGATTCTACAGTTGCAACGGATTGCCGGACGTTGAGGCTGGGAGAGGGACATACGGCAGCAGCTCTTGTGTCAAGTCTTGACTCCAAAGCAAATCTTCACTCATATTCCTTCTCTGTTGCTGCCATGACTCCACGAACTTCACAGGCCGACTTCTTGTGCGAGACGTGCAATCTGCCGTTTCAGCGCAGGGAGCATTACCAGCGTCATCTGCGCACTCACACAAAGGAGAAGCCATTCTCATGTTCTGAATGCGGACAAAGCTTCGGCCGAGTGTGAGTTGACCATGATCTTCATCTTCGTCCTATACTGACGAGTCTTTTCAGCGACTCACTTGCTCGGCACCATACAGCCCTTCACCTCAGTGCAGACCGCCAAGATAGCCGTGACCGCCAGAACGACCGTCGTCGCGTGTCCCAGGCCTGCAAACCCTGCAGCGCCTCCAAAGTGAGGTGTGACGGAGAGCGACCATGTCAACGATGTCGGCGCCAGGATAATGAGTGCTATTACGAGCCTTCCGCGAAGCGCAAGATGTCAGAGGCCGGCTCAGATAAGACAATGGCCAAGCGGTACAGGAACAACAATGCCAATTCCAATGCCGCCACCTCCATTGCCACCCACTCACCGCTATCACCCCCCGCGACTGTTCACGATAATTCATATGAGATCACGCAGTCGGATATGCATATCTCACCTGATCAGGCTCAGTTTGCTGGGCCGCCCAAGGTCGACGATCTCACTATTGAAGTCCAGCCTATCGATCCGCTTCTCGAGATGCCGACAACTTCAGCGCCCGAGTATCCCGGGAATACCATGGTTCGACCGGAGATGCAGTTTGAGGGGAATGACATGTTTCTCGACTTTGATCCCACAAAGAACATGCCCACACCCTCGTTGCTCTTTGGGGATGTCTTTGAGCCGACGAGCTGGCTTAACTATGGCACTGAGCAAGAATTCACGCCATTCTTCCTTCAGAATGAGCCTTCCATAGACGCCATCAACGAACTCTGGCTCGATCAGGCAGGACTCAGGATGCAGCAGCCAACTGTCCTGGCAAACCCGACCCCTACCTCCATGATCGATCAATCAGCTGTGGCAGAGCTTTATAGCCGTAGCCACTCGCCCGCCATTGACAGAGACGCCGTCGAGCCGAGGCAATACCATCCGGTCAACATCGAAGTTGACGCCCAACTTGCATTCCCCGACCTATCCCACTTGACGGCAGAGGAAATCGACCAGGAGAATCTCGCTCATGTAGACGAGGTACCCGAAGAAGTCAGTAAAAAGGCGGCCCAAGCAGCTCTGGACATGCAAAATAGCGCCAGCTACCCGAGGTTCAGACACATAGCCATTCCGCCTGCTCCGGTGCTGAATGCTTGGGTACAGCTGTACTTTGAGTTCTTCCATCCGGTGCTGCCGATTCTGCACAAGTCGACATTTTCTGCGTCAAAGAGACACTGGCTGCTTATTTTCACGGTGGCTGCTATTGGTGCTCATTTCTCTGGCATTAAAGGGGCCCAAGAATGCTCCAGGGCGATGCACGAATTCAGCCGTCGACAATCTGCTATAATGGTAATCTGACCAACAAAATACTTGATTCAACGACTATACTGACCTACTTCCAGTGCGAGAACCAAAACTCCAACGGCAGAGAGCTCTGGATGGCGCAGACCATTCTCCTTAACCACATCGGCATCATGTACGGCGGCGAGCGAAGATCTCTCGAGATCGCCGAGTTCTTGCAGGCCCTGCCCGTGACTCTTGGTCGAAGAAAGAGGCTGTTTACAAACATGTTTCCCATGGAAAAGTTTGCACAGCTGCAGTTGCCGCGGACGCAAAAGTGGCAGATCTGGCTTCTTGATGAGGAGCGTCGGAGGGCGGGATTCGCAGTCTGGGTGAGTGGCAGTCGGCGTGCCTCAATATGTCAGTGCTAACGGTATCTCAGCTCATTGACTCGGCTTTCGATGCCCACTTTGACCTCAGTCGTTTGATGAGGCTGTCTGAGCTGCAAATCTCGTTACCGCAGCCGGATGATCGTTGGGGTGCTTCAACTGCTCAGAGCTGGGCAAGTTTCCCTTCCATGCTCGGTAAGCCTTGCTGCAACCTTCTCTTCGCTTGAAGACTTGCTGATTTTGTAGAAAACAATGGCTCTGGTGGACTCCCAACCATGGAGCGAGTTGTCGCCGACGATACCTGGAAGTCTGTCTGGTCAAAGACCAACACCCTCGGCAAGCAAGTCATGCTCCAGCACCTGTCAGACGTCATCAAAGACCAGAGCTCAAGCCAGTTTGGCGTACCGGGCTTCTCCTATCACGATAAACTATTAGCAGCAAACGTCCTTAACGAGCTCTTGACCTTGACAGAGAACGAGCAGATCGAGCAGTCAATAGACGAGGTCAAGGCTGCGACAACCCACCAGATCATGGCCCTGAGCGCACTGATGATCCACAATACGCCCACTGCAAACCTGCTTCCCACGGTTGTGCGGTGCATCTACGGCAAGGTGGACGACGCAGAGTGGGCGCAGATTGGAGAGCGGTGGAGGAGTTCCTCAAGTCAAGGGAGACTGGGATGCTTCTATGCAGCGAGGATTCTCCATGTCGTACGGTCAAGTCACTGCACGCACTTTGGAACACCTGTCAGCCTCCTCAGAGCCGTGCTCGTTCTGTGGCTCTACTCTGCGCTGTCGGAGCGCTCTCAGGAGGGGTTCTTGTACCCACGGCCGGCGCCGGCTGTGGTACTGGGGCCGAAGCCACTGGAGGGCATGGACAACAATAGTTGGATTGGTATTGGGTGGAGCCGAGTTAAGCTGCCGGGCATCGGGAACCTGCTCTGCGCTGAGGGACGGGGCAAGTTATTGGATGATGGGGTTACACTGATGAAGTCTTTAAAGGGTTGGGGTATTAGTTCTACGTATTCGCAGATTCTCATGAGGCTTCGTGCGAGTGATGCTTCTGCGTTTGAAAGGGCTAGATAGGTTTGGATGCTTTGGAAGGCTTACTTCATAGCGAGTGCATAGGATTCAAATTCATGACATCTAATCTGATAACTCTACTCTGACGTTTGATCCTGGCCATGATCATGCTAAATTACCTTTACAAAGGACACGTGGGCCTCGATAGAGGCTAGCTTGAGTTGATAGAAGTTGGAATCTTAAGAATGCCGCCCTCGACCCACGCAAATTCACTACATGATCAAGGATAGTGCACCTGAAGCAATGGCACTATCATCTCATCTACACGGCAGGTTGGATCTATAAGAAAAGATTCATGGCTCAAATATGTCACTATTCACAAAGCACCACTTGCCGAGTGGGAGACATGAGCATCTGTGGGATACCGAATGCCTAGGATAACAATAGCCGACCTCCAAGCTTTCCGAGACTGCACAAGCCGGCTCGGAACCACCGGCTCCACGACTTTCCGACCAAAGCCCCAGACCCGGAGCTCACGTGCACGTTATAAACATTGCAGAATAGAAGTAATTACTTTTTGTATATATCTAGAGCTTAGAACTTTTCATTGGTTCCATATCTCTCGTGTAGCCATCAACACTGATCTGATTTATACTCACTAATTGTCAATACAAGGTTTATTCCGGCTCCCTCACAATGACACCCACAATTTATGGAAACCTTCCCTCTACTAGGGCTCGTCGGGTCTTGTTGCTTCTCGAGGAGCTGGAAGTCGAATATGACTTGAAAACTTTGGACTTTGCCAAGGGAGAGCATCGGGTTCGTTCGTCCATAGAATGGTGCCCTACAGCTGGAAGCTCACGCGTGATTACAGGGTTCAACTTATGTCGAAGAGCACCACCCATTTGCCAAGGTGCCGGCATATGAAGATGGTGATCTGAAGATCTTTGAGTCGCGAGCCATTTGCCGATATCTAGCCAAAAAGCACTCTTCTCCTCTTGGTCCTCCCGCCGACCCTGAGGAATTGGCTGCATTTGAACAGGCTGCAAGTGTCGAGTACTCGTACTTTGAACCGAGCGTTTCAACTCTTGGCTTTGAGCTCATCTTCAAGAAGTATGCCCCCTTTCTCCTAGGCTTCTGACATGGACTCGCTGACACGACCAAGGGTTCTATCGCTGGGAGAGACAGATCAGACAATCGTAGCCCAGCACAAGGCTCAGCTTGTCCAAGTTCTCGACTACTACGAGAAGATTTTGGAGAAGCAGGATTATCTTGCTAGCCAGGTTTGCCATCCCTCACGTTCTGTCTAGATATTATTCCTGACTCAATGACTTGCAGAACTACAGCTTAGTAGACCTCTTTCATATTCCTTGGATTGGCTTCATCAAGGAACGTCTGCAGCTCCCAGAACTGATCGACTCGCGAAAGAGCGTGACTGCATGGTGGCAGCGAGTGAGTAGCCGTAAGGCATCAAAGGTCATCGCGGAGAGGCTGGCCCAATTGCAACACTAGAGGGATCTTTCAGGCGAATATCATCACAAAGCTTGGATACAATAGAATTGTTAGATAGAATATGACGATTTTGCCGTAAGAAAAAACCAAGCTCCTTCCTTTTCTGGTAGCCCCTTTGTACACAGATTACCCAAAGCGACGGCATAGAGGTGTCCCTCAATGGATTTGTCAAGGGTTCTTTGTGATGTTAGGCCATACTGTGATCACAAATAATCCAAAGATATAACCATCAAGAGTATTCGGGTGTGAAAACTACTATGAATCAAGAACACTATTCTGATAGATGCCGGAGGTTTGGGAGTCTTACTATCGTGAGGGGGCTGCGCGGAAAACCTAGAATGATGCTGATGGCCTTATCCCAGGAGAAATTGCGAATGCGTGATTACATTTATCAAATACAACGTAGAATGACTAGGCTCCATCTTGATAGTATTCATCACCTCACTCTGGTCAACCTAACATTGATATGCTTCTGCCGAACAAACCAAGCGTTACACGTCTCCCACTCCTTCTCAGGTTCATCCAACTCGATCTGTTTCGGAATGTTGTCAGTTGGAGTCTACATGAGGAAAACTTCAGAACTTGTACTCACCTTGAAAAGATAGAGAAGAGTCGGGATGGCCTTGTAAATCTCCAGCAAGCTAATGTTCTTGCCGATGCAAGTGCGGGATCCAGCGCCAAATGTGAACGTAGCACCAAGCATCTCAGACTTTCGGGCATCGTACTGATGCTTCGTCTCGTTGGAGCCTTGAAGCCATCTTTCAGGGATAAAGGAGTCCAAGTCCTCGCCAAAGATGGGAGAATGGTGCATGACCCAAGGGTTGATGCCGACCACAGCCCCGGCGGGGAGGAAAGGACCGTCTGGCAGCTGGAGACCCCCCTCGGGTACGATTCTTTCCAAGAGCAGGCCCACAGCAGGATGAAGACGAAGAGCCTCCTTGATGACGGCGTCAAGGTACGGTAGATCTTGGCTCTCCTTCCAGGTCACCGGGATAGAGAACTTGCCCTCATTGTGTGCCTGTTCAATCTCCTTGCACACCTTGTCCAGAATGACAGGATTTTTCAACAAGTAGTAAAGAACCGCTCGAAGCGAGATAGCAGTCGTGTCGGAACCAGCGTTGACGTTACTGAGGGTGTATGAAAAGACCTGCCGATCCGTGACGACTTGCGGATGCGTCACCTTGGCCTCGAGGAAACGAGTCAAAAAGTCTCGTCGGAGAGGTTTCTCGGCCTTTGTATCACCACGCTCTAGTCGTTCATCTAGACATTCGCGGGCAAATTTAGCAATCGCTCCAGTTGCGCTACCGCCTATCATGCGTCTGATGGGGTTCTTGACGATGAGATGGTCCAGCCAGGGCATTTGTCCGACCTGAAAGGTTGTCAGTGGATGGGTCCAGACATGACAGGAAGAGGCCTTGTTCACTTACCATACCAGCATAATCCAAGTTTCTTTCCAGCGAGAGCATGATGTTACTGATGTCCTTGCCTTGTTCCAGGAAGCCAAGGGGCTTGCCAAAGGTGAGCTCCCCAATGACATCAAAAGCATCTAAAAAGACCTCATTTTAGCTCTTGGTCTCCAACTCGAAAAGGTTTCATACAGTACTGTAGCCAGATAGCCATGTCGCAGACCCGACCATCTCTGGCAAACTCATCGAGTCTTCCAATCATGGTGTGGATGGTCTTGTCGACAAAGACCTCAAATTCGGTCAAGGTACTCATGGAGTAAGCCGAAGAGATTGGTCGCTTGATCCTAGCATGAAAGTCCTCATCCAGGGTTGTGAAAAGGGTCTGCGTGGGATTTCCATTGAATAGCTGCTGCTGCGGCTCATAGAACTTCGTCTAGTAGAACAGTTAGCAAAGGATTCGACGTCAAAACATGTGGCACTCACTTTTGTGTACCCCTTGTTGACTCCATAGATAACTTTCAACGCATCCAAGTTCTGGACGCTTACCAGGTTGGGCCCAAGGCGTACGTACTGGCCATACTTTTCATGCAGTTTGAGATGTGTCTCCTCTGCCTTCCCCCGAGCCACGTCAATGAATCTCCACAGGTTAGAGAATCTGGCAAGGAACGGCCCAGGAACTTCAGAGACGCCTCGAGTGAAGTAGTTGCGGGTGAGATGCACCAGCACAAGAACGATGGCTATGACGGGAAGGTGTTCTCGGATGAGACCTGTGATCTCTGTGATGATTGCCATGGTGTCTGATGTCCTCAACGCTGGGCTGCTTTGTTCGATCAAAAAGTTCAATGTCAAACAGGTTTCTTTTCTACAGATCAGAACCATGTGCCTTCCCCGCACGATTAAAGTCATCCCTGCCAATAGGTAGCCTCGGGTTTGATCCATCTTACACATCTTTGTCGTGGAGCCGAGTGTCGACGCCTTTGGCTGTACCCCGCGCGTTTCCGACATTCCGACGCTTTTGCCGGTTGGAGTACTAAATGCCGGTTGTTGATGATGTTTCTCGCTATTCGGCATTGAGTCAGTCTTTTGGCTGTGGGCAACAATAGTGGTCTGACTCCATTGGGACAATTTATACGAGCTAGGCGATACCGCGAACCTTCGGTTTGTTGAAGCAGTTTGGTTGAGAAATGCGAGAATCAGCACGGGCTCAAGTTCAAGTAGAGGCTTGAACAAGCGTATCTGAATGACGCTATTCTATTGTCATGTGTTCTCGTCAGGCTCTACTTGCATCTATAAACATCTCGCTCAATGAGTGGCCCACCCCTCCTTAATCGTTCCTAGGGAGGTCCAGGATCTGAACCTTCTCTACCATAGGGCCCAGCTCCTCCACGACAGCGAGGTGGATGGGGTCCTTGAGCGCGTAGTAGTCTCTGTCCTCGGCTCCAGCAAATTGTATGACGAACGCGTGCGTGATACCTCCCTATGCTTACCGTGTCAGCTATGTGATCGAGTGGCCGCGGTGAGGGAGGCCCAGAAGAAGTGTTTGTCAAGTGTCTGCTCATACCTGAAGTCCCTCGGGAGAGCTGTCTGCACCGCCTTGGATGGATTGGATATACGGCTTCTTGGATTCTTTATGGAGGCAACCATCTTTCAGCGCCAGGATCTTGGATGAAATCTGGGTCCAACTTTGTCAGACATGGAAAACCATAGAGACTCATAATGGCGTCTCTGTACCTTGTCAATAGCACCGTTGGTGACATCAGACTTGAACTGAAACTGAACAACACGATTGATGCCCATCTTTTCGACTTATGAACTTGGGTGTGAATGACGGGAAGAGAATGCGCAATTTTGGGAACCGACCTTGATGGGGATGGCTTCTTTATCGTGGGGACATGAAGCCAAATGGACCATGCACTGTAGTCAAGCTGATAAATAAAACCGTCTTCAGACCCTGTCGGTCTTCGGAACGGTCCCGGTGGTAGTGGAACCTCCCCGCAAGGCCGTTGACGTGGAGCCGAGCGGCTTGCCGAGCATGACCAACTCATGGTGTCAGATTGTGGGGGGTGAGACTGGGTAGATCATCGCTTTAACAAGTGTATTAGCTTAGAGAGGAGCGGGTTCCCAGTCGGAATGACGCGGCTGGTCCTGCAGTGTCTGGTTGCTAGACTTGGCTGCGTCCAATGCACGGCGAATAGGAGCATCTATCTCTGGCTGCTTTGTATCTGACCTCTACTCTTGCTACGTGACGATCATTTTAGATACAGTCCAGATAAGATATATCAGCATCAGCAGCAGGATAAATCTTGACATCGTACAATATGATGAAAAATAAGGACTCAATTACTGTGCTGACCACCAATGTGTCTTCTCCCCGGGACCTTATCTTACGGCACCAGATGTGTCCTTATAACTAGTTCCATGGCTTGCATTAGCCAAGACCAAGGATTACAGCTTGATAAGGCATTTGTGTGCCTTTGGAGCAATCAACGTGTAGTTCTCCAGATCCATATCATCCTCCGTTAGAGATGGATGCACCATCGCGCCTCGAAATTTGCGAAAGAAAGCGGCCGTCGTCAGTCGGAGCTCCATGTACGCAAGATGGATGCCAACACAAACTATTGTCATCAGTAAGCGGTGACTTGGGCTTCAAAAACTTCCGCTTACTTCGGGGCCCTCCTCCGAAAGCAATGAATGACCCGTGCATGTCGGGTGTAGCGTTTAACCAGCGGTCGGGGTCGAAACTAGAGAATGTCAACCAATCGGCTTGGTAGAGGAGAATGCGAGAGTCAGCTTACAGATCAGGGTTGTGGAATATACCAGGAAGGCGGTGCAGCGAGTATGCTTGCGTAAGAACTGTCGCTGTATCTGGGATTAGGTAGCCTCCGACCTCCCAACCACCACGTGGCACATCTCTCGAGTGTGAGCCAGAGGCAGCTCCGTACATCCTCAAGGACTCTTGAACGACAGAGTTCAAGAAAGTCAGTTTGGAAACGTCAGAGTCTGTGAACTTGATCGGTAGCGTCTCAACCTCTACCTCGAGCCTGCTCCGGATGGCCGGATTCTTGAGGACTGACCATACCAGGTACGTCAAGGTGTTTGAAGTAGTGTCTGTTCCGGTCACCATGAGCTCTGCAGCCTCTTCCTCCATCTCGACATCCGTCAAGGCGTTCTCCTTGTCCTTCGGGTTCATGATCTTGTCAAAGAAGAAAGGCGTGTTCAGATTGCCAGCCTGCTGAGCCAGCTGGAGGCGGCGGATGGATTCTCTTCCATAGCTCATGATTCGTTGAAACCTGGCAGTGACTTGTCGGATCTGGGGAAGCGGAAGCAAGAAGAGCATGTCGAAAAATGGTGCGAGTTCGATCCGCTTGTGAACCGTTGGCATGACTGCCTGGAGATCTTCCACATACTGGCTTCTCTGGGAAAGGTTTGTTAGTTTGGTCACCCATGGATGGAACAATAGCACTCACTCTTCCTTGCTCGAGCATTCTGAAGGAGCTTCCAAAGGTCAGGTCTCCAATAATATCTGTGGCCATAAAGCTGAACCACTTGTGAACGTCAGTGTACCCTAGCTTTCTGTTTTCCGAATCCATCTGATCCATAGCCAGGTCGATCTTGGCCTGAATCAGTGGTTCAAAAGCCGGCAGAGACGAGTTGCTTAGGGGATGGGCCAGCAGCCGTCGGCGTCGTGAGTGCTTCTCGCGATCTCTCATGCCAAGCATACCAGGTCCGGTCATATCGTACCAAGCAGACTTGTTGAAGCCACCGGATACCTTCTGTATAACCCTCACCGCGTCGGGGTTGTTGATGCCAACCTCGTTCGGACTCACTCGAACCACAGGACCTAGATGAACACTGTTAGTCTCTGGTGCGATAGTATGTCCCGTCATCATGAGCTAACCATAGTGTGAAAACAGAGAGTCCAGATACTGCATCCGTTTACCCGCCAAAGTGTGGTACTTGAGCACTAGGTTCGTCCATCGTGCAACAACAGGGCCCGGGACCTTGGATAACGGCCCAAAGAGAGCAACCTTTGCTTTGGCAAGAATCTTATGGGAGTCAGTAAAGGCTTGAAATAGGCGAGTGGAACCTATGTCAGGTTTTCAACTCTGAGACATACGTAGAAAGCAGACAAAGCAATGCCGATGGCAATGCCGTAGCTGAGGAAGAACTGTAGCACCGCCATTGGGTCTCGTTTTTCCGAGTTCCCTCAGATTTCCAAAAGTAATCTTGGACAAGAATGTCTAGAAAAGTACTAAATTTTAACCCCGAAAATTGCACTCGACCTGGGAAAAGCGTTTCCTGCCGGCTTAATAGAAGATCTCTCAAAGCCGTCTCCACACCGGGCATCGGCAAAGCCGGCCCCACAGTCTCGGGTCGGGGCAGATTCAACTACCCTATACCTTTGCCGAGAACCCGGCCAACGACGTCTTTTGGACAAGCCAAGAAGAAAGTAGTGGTTAATAATCGTAGAAAATTCCGAGAGTCTATGATGAATATTTATTAGGCGCCAATTTTTGCCCTAGTAAATACACAGAGGCTCTAAAGTTCCACTGGACCTCTTTGGACTGTCTCTTGGCTTCTACGTTTTCACACATCACCTTCTTGGCATGCTCCTAATAGTTTGGATTCCTTTCATTTGACTACCTATATAAAAGGATTATACATGTGGCATGTAAAGCAGGCCTTGGCATTTAGATATCCAATGGACAGAACCTCAAGACCAACTGCTCCCCAACCGGCCTCGCCGTGTAAGCGTCCTCCTGTTCAATTCCATCATCATTAACAACAGTGGTCCGGAAATTGGCGTAAATGGCAGCAAGGATCACTTTCATCTCGTTCAGGGCAAAGTTGGAGCCAACGCACATGCGACCTCCACTTCCGAACGCCCAGAATTGCCTATGCATCTCGCGATGACTCGCCTCTGTATCCTTGCCATCTTGCGGTAGCCATCGCTCAGGCTTCCATGACTCAGGCTGCGGGAAGACTTTGGGATCACGGTGGAGGCTGTAAGCCATTGATGCAATTCTTACACCCGCTGGGATGTGATAGCCTGCTATGTTGCAGCCATCCTTGGGCGTATCACGCGGTTGGGGACCCGGAATAGGCGCATGCAGGCGAAGAGTCTCCATGACAATTGCATTCAGGAGCGGTAGGGCATCCAAGGCTTTGAGGTCTGGGAGGCATGGGTCAGCCGTCGCATCCGTGGAATCGGCGGCTTTGGGTGAAGATGGCCGACGAAGCTTGAGGGAGGAACCAATAGAGAGGATCTCAGAACGAAGTTGTTCTTGTAGAGCCGGAGACCTTGAAAGATGCCATGTCGCGTAGGTGAGAACCATCCCCGTGGTTTCATGACCTGCCAACGAGTGATCCATAAGCTCAGAAGCTACAGCACGCTCACGCTCGCAAATACTCGTCTGATAAAGGATGCTCTTCTTTCCGTTGGTTTGCCACTCGCGGTCGATCCCATATTGTAGGGCGTTGAACACAACAGGTTCTTCGCATGGCTCCGTGCTGGCCTTTACTTGCTGTGATAGGCCTTGCGTAGTATCCTGCTCTGCGTTCTTTGTCACTCCTTGACAGAGATTCAAGTTCCATTGGGAGAGTTTGGCGTTTGACTCATCAACCCACTTTGGATAGAGCCTGAGCCAGGGGAGCCAACGCGCACAAGCAGCGGTCAAGTTGGGTACCTCCTGCGTCCAGAACGGAAAGTTGGCTCGGGCAAGGTACATCTCCTGCCAGGACTGACGATATTTTTCGTCTTGGATGAAGTCTGTGCCATTGGAGAGGCCAAAGAGATAGGCGGTTATAACATCCATGGCAAGGGCGAGGAAAAGGCCAAAGACTTCAACATCTGCATGAGCTGCAGTTGCGACGTCCCCTGGGCTATTGTCGGCCAACTTGTCTCTGGATGAATGTCGGGAGAGTGCCGGTAGTAGTCGTTGAAACACAATGTGAGTTATCTGAGCCTTGCTTGCTTGCGACGACTGAAGGTATGACTTGGAATAGACGTTTGCCACCATGCGTTTCCGGGCTGAGTGGGGTTTGGACGAGTCTGTTGAGAACATATTGGGGATGCTAAGAGCTGCGTTAGATGCGCTTAGAAGAGGAACGAGATGATGATAGCACTTACCCATAGTTTGAAAAGACGCTGTACCAAAAGCCCTTTTCGAAGCCTCCTTGGTAGATGACTCTCATCCCCTCGACGCCGTCGACGCTCACTTCGGCAGGCCCAATTCTCACAACGGGCCCGAGTTTGATGTGTGCCTCGTGCAGTGATCTGTTCTCCCGTCTGTACAACCGGGCTGCCAGGATCCAGATGGAGCTGAAATGGCAGGTCCAATGTGCCGCCGGCAGCTTTCGTAGTGGGGAGATAAAGGCTGGGTGCAAGACATGGTGATAGAGGAGCAACAAGGCCAAGGCCCCAATTGCCGTCGGGATGACGAGGCCCATCTTGGAAGTGCCACTTGAGAATAGAATATGGTAGTGGACAAAGTTCGGTGAGAATTTGAAAGCTCCAGGACGAACCTCAAGACATCTGGCGGGGTTAAATGCATCCTCCTCGGACGTGACGATGAGGGGTTGACGTGGGGCTTGACAATTTGACATGGTGACAGGGCGTAAAGAGGCGTCGAAGCGCCACTTTGATCAGTTATCTGCGGGCTTGGCTCTGTAGGAACATGATAATGATAAGCTTTGTGCCGCATGGACAGGATTCATCTCGCAGTATCCAAGATGGTGAAATAGTGCTTCAAAATACTCAATCCTACTACACTAAACCATATAAAGGCATCAAATACTAATGAGAATGCCTCGATAAGAAAAAGACGTGTTGCTGTGATTCTCTATCCATCTATTTACTGCCGTTGATAACCGGGAGGGTCAACCAGCTCGCTTCCCCACCAACATGCACAGTATTCAGCCCATCAAAGACCTTGGGGCTCCTGTCATCCTCGTGATCGTGAGAGAAATTGCCCACACCTTGAGTGTCATGACCTGCAACCTCGAGAACCAGAGTCTCTTCAGGTTCCCAGACAACATTTGTCGGCCAAACCTCAACATCGACCTCGTACTTTTGGTTCTCCTCCACGGGTTGAACCTCGCTCTCGTAGTAATTACGGTAGGGCAGGAAACTCCTGTGGAACTCGTTTTCTGTATCCACTTTACGGAGAGAAACGCGGAGCCACCCCTTGACGATGGGGACGGGATCGCCCATTGTGCCCGTGTAGAATACTTCCTTGCCTTCCTTGTTCAACTTGCGAAGGGTGACAAAGAGGTCGATGTCAGATGGTGGAGGAGAGTCTGGTGACTTGCGCGACGCCGATACAGTCAGGTGGGCGACAATGTGACCGGTAATCTCCAGGCTAGACTGGGTAGTGTATTTGAAAGTGATGGGTTCACTGGGCGAAAGTTAGCACTGGGTCTTGTTAAAATACTCTGTAGGCTTACCCTTTCAGAGCATCATATTGGATAGTTCCAGGCGCAGCAGATGGCGACTTGCTGAGCGTATTGTCCGGCGTCAAGAAGAACTTGGTGTAATCAGTTCCGGGCAAGGGCCAGTCTGCCTCGTCTCTGCTGGGGAAACTCCTCTCTCGCTCGGGGTCATCAACACCAGCCTCTCCCTTTCGCAGACACAAGCGGACCCTTGGCTGCTTCCCCGTCTTCCAACCATCGACATCATTGTCCTTGAGGAATGAGTTGAAAAAGGAGAGTTGGAGCTCGGCTGACTCGGGATAGTAGAAGGGAAGGTCGTGTCTTCCGACAATGAAGTGGAGGAACTTGTACTTTGAGCTGGCGCGCATCCAGCCGAGTACGTTTCCTCGTAGATGAAGCAGAATTCCACCCTTGACACAAGTATTAGATGGAATTTTGCCCGGTATGGGGAGGAGAGCTTACCCAGTTGGCCACGCTGAGCAGGGGAGTTTCGATCGCCTCCATGTCAAAGTCCCGTGTGCGATAGTACTCCTCGTCGCGGAACTTGTGAACTGCTGTATCTATCGTTTGATCTCTGCGGTTCTTGAAAAGTGCTCCCTCATCGAGGTCACCTTCCAGAGTGTCCTGTCCCCATTTCCGAGCCTCACGACCAGGTTTGCCATACTGGTTTGGGCTAACACCGTTGTTCCACCAGAACTCTGTAAGAAGGTTAGTCAAGCTTGGTTGTGACGCAGCTGAATGGACTCACTGATAAATCTATCGGATAGAATGCCACCATGGCGGACTCTGTCACGATAGTAATCACTCATGCCCTCCCAAGGAATTATAGCAGCCAACCCTTTTGGCTTTCGAGCAGCAACTCGCCATTGAGTACCAGCATAGTAGCTGATACCTAGAAGTCCAACCTTGCCAGAAGACCACTCCTGTTCAGCACTCCACTCCACGACATCGAAGAAAGCTTCGCTAGTGCCGCGGGACATGGTGTCTAGGAGCCCTGGGCTTTGGCCGGCACCTCTCTCGTCGGTCCTCACGACGATGTAGCCCTTGCTCGTCCAGAAAGCAGGGTCGGGTGTCTCCCAAGCGGAGTGGGCAGACTTCATCTCGGGGTTGACCTGTTCCCAGCTCTTCTTGTAAAAGGAGCCATATGGAACATCCTTGCCATCTGTTCTTGTTAGTCAACTGGTCACGAGTTTAGCCCACGGCTGTCACTCACAGGGACCATAAGTGGCAATGACAGGATAAGTCTTTGATCCGTAAGGAGCGGCATCCTTGGGCAAAAAGACATTCGCTCGAAGAATGCCCTTTTCGTATGTCTTGAGAGGAATGTCCACATTCTTCATAAAGACATAGGGAAAGTTGTCCTTGTCGATCTCTAGGAACTTGTTCTCAGCCATGTTGTCGAGTAAAGGTTAGTGCTGTCGATGACGTAAATATCGAAAGATGAATTGGTATCTCGTATCAGATTCATCGTTTAGTGTGCTATACTTATGCTATAGCCACTATGTTTCACGGAATTGCCGGTATCGAGAGTTTGAGGCTGGCGTGGGCAATGTCGGCTCGGGACCACACTCAGCCGAGGCATCCGTTGGCCATGTAAACAAGATGCTTCAATATCTCAAGCACGCCATCTTTGCTCATCGCTAGGAACGGAAAGACCAAATACTGTTCCGATCCTCATCAGAATCTCCTTCACTTGATCAATATTCACTTGCTGTCACTAACCATCTTCAACATGGCGACAGAGACGACAATGACTGCTAGCGAGGCGAGGCAGCTTCGGCTGGACGCGGCCACTAGTAGACTGCTGGACGACTACGAAATTCACCACTCCTCATCACCTGCGAGCCGTCAGAGAGATGATGAACCTGGGACAGTGATTGTTGCCGGCAACGTTCGACGCGAAGCTCAGCCAAGCGACTTTGATTCCACCTTGGCTCCCCATCCTCCAGTCCCGTACCCAGTCTCCAACCCCGAATGGTGGCCAGAAGACTTTAGGAACATTCCCGAGTATCGGCCGGTGAATCGAAATCTGGACTGGGACGAGCGACGGCAGTCGCCTTTGTTTACTGTTGTTGGTGGGGTCATGGTCTGGGGATGTTGCTTTATGGCGGTACGTGAAAAAGGAGCTAAGCCGATGATAGTGGCTAACGATATCATACAGAACTGGGCCCAGCTTTGGAGAAATACTGCTGGACGAGTTACGGATATTGGTCTTTCAAAGGTTGGAGGCGAGTGGTAGATGCGGAGTGATGGAGGACGTGGCATTTGAGTGGCGAGCATTTTCCCATGTAGACATCAATAAGCACTTGTACGAGGCAGATTAGGCATTGTGCGTAGGACCATCATTTAATTACTTTAATGGGCGCTTCTACTACTAGTTCTCCAAGTGCAGCTCACGGTCGTGGTGAATGGCAAGGTGTAGAGCGAAGGAAGATGGGGTCGAGGAACAGCAAACAACAAACAATTCGCCATTAGATTGAACGTAAAATATAACTTCTCGCTTCGGCTCTATGGAATGGGCTTCGAATCAGATCTACACGATGCCCCCAGACCAAAATGCACTCGCTCCAACCTAATCCCATGACCCAAGCTGATACTGACTATTGCACATGTTGACCAACTCCCAACACTCTCCCATAAATGTATTCGGGCCAACATCATCCTCCGTGCCCGCGGCACCAGCGGCAAACATAGTGGCCATGAAGTGATCATCAGTTCCATGAGCCTCCTTGTACCGTGGGTGCTTCATCAGCCGGGTAACGGCTCGCCGCAATGCAGGACCCGTGTTCTGTGTGACAGCATCCTCAACAGCTTGCCGGAACTCCAACGCGAAATCGCCTGGAGGGACGGGCTGGGCAAAGTTGTCCTTGAAGCGGATCATCCACTGCCAGTGATTACGGTAAAGATTGTGCACCGAGCCTCCGCTGCCGATGATGAGGGTATCCTCAAATCGCAAAGGCCGTAGCGCAGCTCCAATCTTCAGGTGCATGTGCGGATCGTATCGCGCGTTCATTGAGACAATGGTTGTGGGCAGCGGAACACAGTTTGGGAACATGCGGATAACGATGAGAAACGTGTCGTGGATCCAGTCAAACTTGCGGTTGGCTCTGGCGTTGATGCCTGCTGCTTGGAGCATGTCGATGACTCGTTGGCCGCCTTCGAGATCTGGTACCATCTTGTATGGCATGTATCGTGCCTCTGTGACGCTGCCGACGGGGTCTTTTTGCGCGTTGGGGTTCATGCTGACTTCGACCGTGTCGTAGGGGGCATCCCAGTGGGCGCCCTGTAGACATTAGTTGACGACCAGCCCAGTTGACAAGCTGTGCTCACCATCATGACAATTCTCTTGATGCCACGGCGTAGACACTCATTTCCCACCCCTTCCCAAATCTTGGCCGGCTCAGACTCTTCTCCCAGCATCATGGTTGAGCCATGAGCGAAAAGAAACACCGGAGTTGGCGCTGCATTCGCATGGTCAGCCTTCCCTACCTTGACAAGCATGGTCACAGCTCAGCTCACCTTTGGTTGCTGGTAGACTTCCCATGCTGATAGTCCTCGCTCAAGCTTCAATGGGTAAAGATGATACAAGAGTTCCTCCATAGCCCATGGAAAGGAAATGGTTTTATTCCAACAATCATCAGTCCTCTCCGTAAACTTTGATGTCAATGCCTACGAGATTGAGATGTTCAATGTCGGTCCCGCTGTGGAGCCGAGCCGAAGGACGCTTTCTTGGCCGTCGCGGAAGTTTCGGGCGTGTTTTGACGAAAACACGCGTCGAGAATCATATCAAAAGCCATATCGATAGCTTCTTCGTCATGGAGACTCGTCATTCATCATCTTTTTGCGTGATACCGAGTCACGATGGCTTCAGTATTGGACTTGTATCGCACCGTCAGCGCAGCGTGGACTGAGGGCAGACTCGAGAATGTCCTGCAGCGACAAAAAGAGCTGGCTTCGTTACATAGCAACGTCAAGAAGTCGTCAGCTAGCTTGATCAGAGCTCTCACACAAGGTATGCCATCGTCAACCCCATCATCATGGCCGACATGGCTAACGGACGTCAGATCTACAGACCACCGACAAGAGCGCGGCCGAGGAGCTTCAATTGACGCTCGACGCCATCAAACAGCTCTACGATAGCCTCGATTTCCCAAAGTCTATGGCCCAGGAGATCTCGGTCAAGAGAGGCGCCAGCGCACCTGACAACTTGATCGCATTGGGGCCGACTCTCATTGATCCATCTCCCTACTCGCCAGTCGCCAGCACACTCGCGCCATTAGCGGCAGCTGTCGCCGCTGGGAGTGTAGTCATCGCCCTAGCCAACAAAGCGGCTCCGACAGTCACTGTCGAACTACAAAGGCTCGTCAAAGAGAGCTTGGATATTGAAGCTGTTGCTATCACGAACGATGACTCGGCCGACACGCGTCACCAACTGGGCACCAAGTTTTTCGGGGTCGCTGTCCTACAGAACTTGCCAGAGAGGGCCAACATGTTGAAGCAGCTGTACCAGAGGAATCCCCTCGTCAAGATTCTGTCGCCACCGTCTGGAATCTCGGCCGCGTTTGTCGATCGCAGCGTTCAAGACTTGGAGGCTGTCTCGACACATCTCTACCACGCTGCCCTCAACACTCCGCGCCATAACCCTCTGAGAGTTCCAAGACTGTGCTTTGTCGACGAAACACTCATTGCCGACCTCGAAGGACTACTGAGCCGCGCAGGCCCAAAGGCGAATGAGCCGTTGACCTCGACCACCGGCCAGGACAATGCCCAGGCTTTGAGCAAGGCCTTCAAGTCCAAGTTCCCCTCTGTTACGAAGCGGACAGCTACAAAGTCTTCGGGTCAACTTCCTGCTGTTGTCGCATTGAGCAGCTCCGAGTAAGCTGAGCTCCAAACTTTCCTCATATCATGTGTCTAACAATCTCGTGTGTCGTTAGCCCATTGACAGTCGAGACCATCTCTCCAGTGGCAGATTTGTTGACTGAGAGTGACAATGGTCTTTTGCTGATCCCAACTCGGAGTTTGGATCACGGCATTGACATCCTGAGCAAGCTGTAGGTTGACGTGGAGAACCTTGCACCTCGAATTCAGCTAATACTTACACGACGGCAACAGAAATGGCGAAGCCCCCCCTCAGGCGACATATATTTTTGGTGTAGCCAAGTCATCCTTCTACGTTGCAGCCTTTAGCAGGACTCTCCAAGTCTTTATCAACACCATCCCCCTGTGGTCACTTGGTAGGAGCCATGCCCAAACACTACAAGCCGAAACATCACTAACCGCTACTTCACCCTAGTCGCTGTTGCCCCCTCCTCTTCATCGGTATCTGATAGCCGATCTCTGTTTTCTAAGGAGGACTTCTCCGTGAACAAGCCCATCATCCAAGAGCCACTTCGGCCTGTTCGAGAGCTTGCTATCCGCGCCAAGGCTCCCTGGCCCTTCATGTCTCAGACCCTGCGGCTTGGAAAGATCAAGCAGCCCAAGGGAGGAAGGCTGAGCTACTTTGAGCGCGGCCTAATTGTTGGGCTGGCCTTGACGTTGGTTGCTATCTCGGGGACTTCGGTGGGCATTCATCGCGCGAGCCAGTATTTCTTCAAGCGTGTGTGACTTCTTGTTTCTATAGCTCTTACTTTGTACTGGAACTGTTGTGAGAAGTGTTTCTTGTAAGAGAACCGAGTCATGTACGCATCAAATTTCGCCGTCTAGCCATAAACCCGCTTTCAATATACCTCTGATTTTGTTCTGCCTAAGCTTGGAGCCTGATTCTACAGGTTGAACGACCCCCAGCTGTAGTCACTTTTGCATATCGCCGAAGAGGCTTGTCGTCGATCAAGAATTCAGGAGGCATCACGATAGAGTGAAGGAGTACGGGAAACTTTCCAGGAATTTGCAATCCTTTTGTACCTGCTGAAAATCGGGCTACATTGCAACTACGAGCGACACCGAAGATGGAGTGATGAGCTTCCGGCCCATGCTTGACGTAAGGCGTCTCTACTTGTCGGCCCCAACTCTTAGGCGACATGTAGAGGGAGAGCCTAATTCCGAGCTTCGAAATGGATACTCCGGGCATGATATATGAAGACCGTTTGTGCCGAACAAAAGTCATCCTGTGTGGAGCCGTGTGGACAGGCCGGATCCTGTGGTCTGGGACGGCTACCACACGCCCCATGATAGGAGCACGTCTTCTGAACTGGGCTTCTATCGGGATAATATTTAATAGTTCCTAGAGTCAGCGAAGTGCTATCAAATACACACCAAAGAATAGACAACATCTGACATCATGGGTCTCGGCGCCAAAACTCCTCTTCGGCGAGTGGTCACCTACCACAAGGGGGCCACCTCTGCCTTACTCTCCGACAGCGAGCTTCAGCCCATCTCAGCCTTTGCCAGTGACGCTGTTACTCTCTGGCAAAACTCAAAGTATCCTGCCGAACTCGTCGACAAAGACCCAGTTGGCTCCACCCCTGTCATCTACACTCCTGGCTCGCTGATCCGGGTTGTGGATTTCCCAGCAAACTCGCAGGGTCACAACCACAGGACTGCGTCTCTCGACTACGGCATTGTGTTTGAGGGGGAACTGGAGTTGGTTCTTGGAGACGGTTCTCGTACCATCGTTCGGGCAGGAGATTTGGTCGTACAGCAAGCTGTAAGCTGTTGCGCGTCTTGATGTTGCGCATGAACTAACTGGGCCACATTAGACTATGCACCAATGGAACAATCTGACCGATAAGCCGGCCCGGGTCATCTTTGTCCTCTTGGCATCTGAAAAGACTGTCAACGGCGTGGACGTGAGCGAAGTTGGTGTCCCTGAGAAATACCTTCCTCAGAATTAAAAGAGGAACTAGATAGGGAGAGGATTAGACAGTCTAATTATCAATCATATGCTGTTTGGTCACTTATACTCCGTTTTGAATACAGCGATTTGACCAAAATATAATAAAAACCTGCACTACCAGAGGCATACAGCTGCTAGGCCTCCAAGCTTGCACGAGATAGAAACAAGTCGTTCGTATTATTCATGGTCAGACATGAACTAACATTACTGGCAGGCTTGAAATCTCCACGACCATTGAAACACTGTGGGCATTGGACATGCCAATGTGCCACCTTGAACATTTCTCTGTCGCTCATTGAACAAGAAAATGCTCTGGTCACAAGGAACACAAAGGCACATTGTATCGAAGGAAGGGACTCGATTCTATGTAATTCCTATTCTTCTCAGGTCTATGGCCCATCACCCATGTCAGAGGCCAGCTTTGGCTCAACCAGACTTTGTAAGGAATCCAGTTTACGGATCCTCAATGCCTTCGCCACACGTATCTCCTATGAGTTCTTTTCAATAACGCGAGTCACAAGATCGCTAAACAACCGGGTTAGTTTCCAAGACACTTCCGGGGAAAGGCTACTCACGTATCCATGTAAGCTCGAACTGTGGCAATCTTGCCATTGTCGTTGAAGCCAAGGACCCAAGTGTACTCGTTGGGGAACGGGTCTCCGCTCTTGGTTGTCGTATCGACGGCCTTGAGCTCAACGGCCGCTTGGTTACCGTCAACAATGATGTTTTGAACGACCAAGTGCAAGGGTCCAGCCCATGTAGAGGATAGAGGCCTCGTGCCCTGCTGAAACTCTGCGACGGACTTGTAATGTCCAGAGATCTTGCAGTGAGCACCTAATGATTTCGTTGTTAGGCGAACGTGGAGAGACACGGGGTTGGGATAAACTCACCCTTGACGGTCCAGTCCACGTCGGGCTCAACGTGAGGCCAGAAGGATGCCATATCGCCTCGAGCGATGGGCTCAAAGATGGCACGAATGTGATCGGCAGTAACCATATTGAAAACTTCAAAGATGAGAGTGAGGAAAATTGTTGAGCTAACAAGGAGTTGCTTAGATTGACTTGTCGAGCGGGGAAGATGTTGACAGTTTGAAAGTCAAGGCATTTAACAGAAAGCTGACAACAGAAACAGCCAACTATCTCGGAGCATAGTTCCGAAGCCGCTCACGCCTCCCCAGATATTTCAGCTTATTGGCCGTGTGGAGAAGCCGGGGAAGATCGACCACCCGGTGGAGCCGAAGAGCTGTGTGTGAGTGAGAGCCTCGGCAGCATGTCACCGAGGTGTTGTGGCGCTCAAAGCCACTCTGAAGAGCAAGCCACTATTGATCCGGTGACTGACTGCAATATGGCATCGCAAGATGCTGGGCGGAACGAGAAGATGTCACGAGGCCAGGCCTGCTCGATGTTCATAAATCGTTAGCTGCCCCTGGCCGTCGAGACGCGAGAATACCCTCCTTCAAGTATCTTTGTCAACTTCTTTCTTGACGTTCCAAATCATCCAACATGCCTCTCAAAGTCATCATTGTCGGCGCAGGCCTGGGGGGCCTGGGTGCTGCCATTGCCCTTACTCGCGCCGGTCATCATGTCGAGGTTTGTCAAGAGATTGCAAGTCGAGGGTGAACAAGACCTAACTCGTCAAGGTGTTTGAACAATCCCGGTTTCTCAACGAGATTGGCGCCGCGATTCACATCCCTCCCAATGCCACGAGGGTATTGAAGTCATGGGACTGCGACTTTGACGATCTACAAGCCGTCTTCTGCAATGCCATCAAGGTGTACGACAAGACGGGCAAGCTGATATTTGTGCCGGTGGTACGTATTGACACAGGTATAATGCCAGACTCCTGCGTTAACAGACTACTCTCAGGCAACAGACATCGTTCAGAAGAAGGTCAACACCAAGGACGAATGGCTGCTCAGCCACCGAGTCGACTTGCACAATACTCTACGAAAACTAGCCACCCATGAAACCTATGGAGACAACCTCAAGATCCATCTCTCGAGCCGTGTCATGTCTGCAGTGAGTCTTGCCGTGTTTGATCGACTCCTCGTGTTGTTCCCCTGTTTCTAACTTCCTTGCCCCAAGGATGCGGAAGCCGGAGAGATTGTCCTCGAGGACGGAACCAAGCACAAGGCTGATCTTCTCGTTGGAGCTGATGGTGTTCATGTAAGTTATGGGTCGTGATACTCTGGTACTGTGCTGTCCGTACACCACTAACATCTCTCAAGTCAAAGGTTGTCACAGCCGTCACGCAGGAGAAGACGGTACGCAAGAGCACAATGCAAAACACGTTCCGATTCCTCGTTCCCATCGAAAAGATCAACTCAAACCCTCTTACTGGCCCCTTCTTTGCCAAACTCGGTCTCGATTGCCAGCATGTTTTCACCACGTACGATCGCCGCCTCGTTGTATACCCTTGTCGTTACGGCAAGCTGCTCAACATCGTCGCCATGCACCCATCAGAGAATGCTGGACTTGAGTCCGACTCTTCATGGCTTGCTGGTGGCAAGTTGGAAGATCTTCTCAAGACATATGCCCAGTTCTCGCCCGAGATTGTCGAGATGTGCAGTCTGGCTGAGGACTTGAAGCTCTGGAGCTTGGCCACGAGAGATCCACCAAAGAAGTTTTACCGCGGAAAGGCGGTTTTGATCGGAGATGCTGCTCATCCCATGCTCCCTCGTAAGTGTCATACCCGTGCATAGTGTAACCCCTCCGCTAACAAAACAGACCAAGGACAGGGAGGTGCGCAGTCCCTGGAAGACGGAGCTGCCCTCGGAGCCCTCTTCCCGGCAGGCACGACAGTAGACCAGATCTCAGAAAGATTGGAGCTCTACAACAAGGTCCGCTACGGAAGGGCCATCACGGTTATGCTCATGTCGAGGATCAACGATGAAAGGCGAGGCGAGATGATGGACGAATTGCGATCATATGTGCCCGATGCCGTTCTTCCAAACGACATGTTTGAGTATACTTGGAGCTCTCATGTTGTCAAAGATGCTCAAGAGGCGCTGCGAGCAGCTGGCAAGAATTCGCCTCAGGGTCATGAGAAGGATGGGGGAAAGGCTCACGGACTAAAGGCCAAGGTGTCGATTGTAGCATAGACAGCATGTGGGAATATTGCAATTCTTTTACAGGCTCTAGTGAAGGTCAAATTTGAACTGCCTTCATATTACCGATTGCATCCAGTTTATCAGACTAAAGCACTAAGCAGGGCGATTCACGCACAAAGTAGCATCAACTACATCCTGCAGCCTTTAGTGAGACCCAACCATACAGCGTAGCAGGCAGTGTAAACCCGAGAGGCGATGATTCAAGCCCAAATCAGATGATCGATGGTGCTGGGCTTTGGGGATGGCTTCAAAGGTATCCAGTTGACCCAACAACAAAACTCGGCGTTAGAACGTACCTCGGCGTGTCCAGGAAACCCCAAACCAACATCGTCATCCTCCCCGCTCGCAGAGTCCATCGGAACTGTGGCAGTGGCTATTCCGGCTTCTCGGGTCATCGGTACCCCACCGGATATTCACCAAAGTGTGCTCACCCTGTGGAGGTGGTGGCTCTAACGAAGTGTGGGTGGGGGAAGATGGCGAGTTGGCAACTTGCTTGATGACTTGTCATCATTACGCTTGCTATATCTCATATTTGATGTTGATTATAACTGTTGCGTAGATAAAAACATCACATGTCGATTATTGAACTGTACTACGACCCATTGAAACACAGAAACACGAAGAAACAAGACAATCACAATGGCTGCCACCGCGCGCCAAGTCGACGAGACGTTTTCGTCTTCCAACTTGGAGAAGGACAAGTTCACAAAGATCGACCACTCCGGTATCCCTTTGGAAAAGGAGGAATGGCCTGTCATTATCATTGGCTCTAGTATGGTTGGCAAGACTCTCGGCCTTTTGCTCGGATATCATGGGTAGGTACATACCCCAGCCCCCTTTATTGATAGCGAAACTTATTCTTTCAGTATTAAGTCAATGTCGTTTGATCGCCATGCCGCTGCGGGTACTCATCCGCGAGCTGCTGGTTTGAACTTTCGCACAAGCGAGATTCTCCGTCAGCTGAACCTTGAGGAGTTTACTCTACAGCAGAGTGGAAAGGAGTTTGACCTCAACGCTGGCATGCTCCTGGTGGAGAAGCTGGTTGGAGGCAAGGTTCTCAAGCATCTCCAGGAACACGACCCCGACAAGGTAAAAAATGTTACTCCTTCGAGCTGGGTCTGGATCTCGCAGCGAATGTTTGAACCCATCCTCGGCGCCAATGCGGACAAGTACGACAGTGTTCAACTCCATGGCCATGAGGTGCTCCTCTACGAGGAACAAGAAGATGGAGTCATTGTTGTCGTGAAGGAACTCAGCTCTGGAAATATCAAGAAGTTCAAGGCAACTTATGTCGTTGCTTGCGATGGAAACAGAAGCCCAACCCGACAAAAGGAGGGCATCTCCTGGGAGGGACCAGGTATTCTGCGAAACAGTCTGAGCGTGAGCTTCAAATCCGATTTGAGTCCTTTCATCGGCAAGAGAATGGTTCACGGTGTCATCTATGTTGCCAACGAAAAGATTGGTGGGGGCTTCCGTCTAGAAAATGAGGGCAAGCAGGGCCTTCTCATGGTCAACAACGTTGGAAGCAAGGGCGATTTTCCTCCTGGATCTGTCTCTGTGGAGGAGGCGAAACAATACTTTTACGATTGTTCGGGTCTCACTCCGGATCAAATCACCCCCGAGCTTCAGACCATGAACTACTGGACTATGGCTGCGTATACCGCAGGCCAGTTTAACAGTAAGGGTGGACGAGTCTTTCTTGCTGGTGATGCTGCTCACATCATGCCACCCACGGGAGGCCTGGGTGGGAATACTGGAATTGCGGTATGTATTACTGGTCTCTTCTGTGTTACTTGACTGATGTTTCTTATATAGGATGCGCACAATCTTGCCTGGAAACTCGCCTATGTCCTGGCCGGGAAAGCCTCACACTCTCTCCTTGCCTCGTACAACTCCGAGAGGCAGCCCATAGACGAATTCACTGTTCTTCAGGCATACGGTCGGTTCCAGAACCGAGTTGTCGTACAGCAGCCCGCTGCTCCTGAGGCTCCAGATGTCGCAGTCGAGCTGGGATACAGATATCCCAATGGTGCTTTCGTCCCAGAGGAGGGCCATCAAGTTCCAAAGGAGCTATACGACGACCCTTATCAGCCAACTGCTGTCCCAGGATCCAGGTTCCCACACGTCTTCCTGCATGACACAGCCAGCCCCGGGAAGAAAATTTCGACCATCGATCTCGTTAAGAGGAATTTTTTGCTCGTCACCATCGACCCTGAATCTCCTTGGATCCAGGCTGCTAGCGAAAGCCCCATCAAACTCGATGTCCATACTCTGAATGCGACCTCCGCCCCATACCGAGACCTAGAGGGGGCAGTGGAGGAGAAGTGTCGCCTGAAGGTTGGTGAGGCAATTCTTGTTCGGCCTGATGGCTTCATTGCTTGGAGAGGAGCGAGGTCTAGCCGAGGCCACGCAGGGCAGCTGAAAGCGGCTATTGAAGCCATTTTGAGAAGCTAAGTACTCCATATGCAATGCTGTAGGTAGAAGAGTCATATATAGTCCGAGGCGCGTTTTCGTTGATAATTGAGGGTTGAGGTTTCTATCAAGTCGTGCGCTTGGATGAAGTGATATATATACATCTGGACTGAATGAAACATGTACAGCAGAGGGAGAAAGATACAAACTAGGACGATAAAGACTCCTCACAGAATACAGCTCGTGTTTCACTCAGGCTTCTGCCCGTAGACCACATTGCTTGATCAAGTCAGCACGACTGTCTTCGATATAGGCTTTTCTCAGTACTTACACTCTCCAGTACCCATGCATTTTCTTATTGCAAAGATCTTTTCGAACATCCACAAGAAAAACTTCGAGCTTCTCGGGGCTCCAACCCAGCACTTTGGTAAACAGAGCCAGGCTTAGTCCTTGAACTCCTCCCACAAGATTCACATTCCCCCAAGCTCCTGACTTGCATTAGTCTGGAGTGATGCCTTTAGATAAGGTGACGCAATACCTAGCTCCTTGGACTTCTCATCCTTTGGCCAGGTATTCATTGGCCACTTGTATGGCGTCTCTACGACATTGACAAACCCAGCTTCTATGAGCTGCTCTTTGTAGCGTAGACCGGAATCAAGACCACTACCCATCTTTATAGCTGCTTCATTCATCAAACTGCTCCACTTGTAGACGGCAGAGTCTTTTAATACTGTTTCATCGTCGCTGGTCACGGGATAGATAGGGTCCATGAGCTCAATGAACCCACCAGGAGAGAGGTTCCTGTATACAATTAGTAATATTCATATGATAGTTCTTGGGAAACACTCACTGGTAGGCCTGCCTAAAGAGCTCAGGCCAGTTACGAATTGACCCTGTCATAGCACGGAGGTAGATGAAATCAAATGGGGTAATGTAAGCCCATTCTTCTTCAACATCATCCACAAAAAACAAGACATTCGGCAAAACACTAAATGTTATCAGCGTCTCCCATTTCGTGTTGAGTTAATTTCTTACAATGTCGGTTGAATGGGGCTGAGGTCGACACCGAGAACCTCGAGTAAATGAGCAATTAACCAGATTCATGAAGGTTATGGCACAAACCTCGATATCCGGGTACTCATCAGCTACATTCGTTAGACCTCAACGCGACCATTGAAGAAGGGGGCCTACCAAAGTCCATTGACCAAATTCCAGTGCCGCATCCGACATCCAGAACACGTTTCATCTTCTTGTCTTTGCCCGCGGGTGAGATAAAGAGTTGGCCGTTCAGTGTCAGGAGAGCGAGGTGGTGCTGCTGATCTAGAAATTGTCAGATATCCGAGTAAAGGCGGGCAAAAATGGAGATTGTACCTAGACGGTCGTTCTCTCGCTGCGATCTACTAGTTAGCAAGGTATCATCAAAATCCTTGACAAGAGAATTCACACATCGTCATTCGGTAGGATGTAAGCTAAGCTACTAGATTAGTTCCGGATGAAATAGATAATACAATCATCTCACATCCAGCCTTGTAGGCGTGATAAGTGCGGCCATTCTCGACCCGATACTTGAGGATATTCGATGCGAGAGATGCTGTGTCACTAAAGGCGGAGATCTAGGTTCCCCTATAAGCTCATATCCCTCCTCATGGTCCGTATGAGCCATGCTGCTGTGCTCACCCCGTCCAATGCAGACTCGTGATCATCAGAGTCCGCCTAGATCGTCAGATCAACAAACAGATGACCCGCACTACTTGGCTTACATCGACGTTGGTGTTCGCGGGTCTTTCCTCTGCCGATGGAGTGGGGTTGGGTGTGGGAGAGTATTCACTCATGGTGAATTTGGCCCTGGATCCGTGTCAAATGGGTGTAAACGTCCAAGAGGCATGCGTGAAGCTAGAGAAAAAGCCTCATTGGAGAAGAGGGGAAGAGTCGATAAGGCAGGAGAGGAATGGGGTCCGGAGCGGACGGACACATCATATCGCAGCATAACCATGTCACTCGGATTCAGCCGGGACCAAGACGGACGAATTACAACTATTTACTCCATGGCAGGGCACATCAAACGTTGCATTCTCAGTTTCGGAGTTTTGTTTTGATTGGTCCATGGTGACCAGGTACGAACCAACCGCATGGGGTTGCATGCTGTGCCTCTCGCATGCCGAGACTTTGTGAATCAGGCGGTGAGTTATGAAACCCCTAATGCACATCCTTGGTGGCATTAAATACAACAATGGAATCATGATTGATAATCATCACGATGCTGCTCTAAAAGGAGGCATGAGCTAGAGCAACATTATTTATGTTCACGTTGCCTAGCTGAGCCGCTGGGCTATTATCATATGCACGTCTTATAAATAGGTATATAATGTGAATACGCTGCCCCCAAGACCAAGTTAAGGTTGATCAGTTCAAACCCCATAGGCGGTGGAAGAGACGAGACATTTAGATACTGCAACCAATGTCTCAATTCAAGCGGCAATCTATCTGGACTCTTCTATGGACTTTCCCCTCTGAGCATGCTTAGTTGATGGGGTCCAGGAGCGGAACAACCAAATGGCTGTCAAACTCTGCGCCAAAATGGACAGTATGACGACCCTTGTTTCTGTGAGAAACACCATACAAGAAGTCAAACTCCATGTAACTCATGTAATGGCCAGAAATCTTGAGCGTGAGGTATTCACCCTCGTCAAAGACAATTCCAGTGGGCCAGATCGGGACCTCGAGTCGAGTCACTGTGCCTGCCGGAATGGACTTTCTAGTGGTATGGGTGTAGTCGGGCCAGTCGCCAGTGAATGTTCCAGGCTCAGGAGTCACCTTGCTCACAGCATGACTTCCTCGGAGAGAACCGGTGGGTCCCGAATACTTGAGGAAACATGTATCTGCAGCCTCCGAGACGTCCTTGACAGGAGGAATGAGATCCGTCAGGGGGACGTTCATGTTGATCAGCTGGTTTCCAGAAGCGTCCGCCTTGCCAAGCTGCACAAATACATCAATATCGTCGTGGCTGTCGTTGGAAATGTTGAGGACGACCCATGAGTATCCGAGAAGCCATGTCTGCTTGGCGAACTTGTGCTTGAAAAAGAGCTCTTCGCCACCAAGGATGGGGTTCTTGGGGACAAACGAAGCGTCGTAGGAGCCAGTTCCAACTGTCGACACGGGGTTGGGGGAGATCTTCTCGTCAGGAGCGAGATAAAGCTTGGTAAAATTTGTCTGCGGGATGGGGAAGGATGGGAAGGGCAGGTTGGTGACAGCGGGCTATGAGAGTAGGTTAGCTTGCTGATTCCACATGATGCACTGTCTAAGGGAGACTTACTCGGTTAAAACCAACAAGTGAGGCTCGGACCTTGGGTGTGCTGGGCCAGTCATTCTTCTCGCCCTTGACATAGTAGTCAAAGAACTTGGTCAAGTCGTTGACGTTGTCAGGGTTGTAAAGATCAGACCACTCTTGTCGGGCGTGGATGCGGAGCCTATAAAGGTAAGCACGAGCATATGTCATAACGCACTTCTTATGGAACTTACCACTTATCCTTGGAGGCGATCTTGTTGTATGCACGGATGGAACCAGTCGTGTGAAGCGAGCTAGAGTAACTCGCAAGGATATACGCAGGAACATTAATCTTCTCAATCTTCGATCGCTTGTCCTCCCAGTATTCGTTAAACAAGGGATACTTGTCCAACATGGGGATCGGCGCCTCTGTGACGTTTCGTCCAACCATGGTATCCTGGAGGAGCTTCCACATGGTGTCGTAAGGATAAGGGATTCCACCACGGCAGAGGGTGTCGCGGTAAAAGTCGGCCGCACCCTCCCAGGGAGCAATAGCAGCCAGAGAGGGAGGCTGTTGAGAGGCGATGTACCACTGAACCATGGCAAGCCAGCTGTTGCCAGCAAGTGCTACCTTACCAGTGCACCAAGGAAGCTTAGCAACGTGTTCGATAGCATCGTGGCCATCCTTGCCATCTTGTTCTCCAAGCCAACTGTCTCGGGTTAGCTCGCTTTCCTTCAGATGAATGTCGATACTTACGCAGTGACTCCTTCAGAGTCCCATGAGCCTCGAAGGTCAACATTGACAATAGCATAGCCTCTGGCGGGCCACACAGCGGGATCAAGACCTTCAAACTTCTCGTAGCCGCTGACTTCGCTCTTTGGAACACCAAAGCGGCCAGGGATCATGTCAAGGCCATGAGGTCCTATGATACAGGTTAGTTATCGGCGACTCGTAGACATGCAGCCACGGAGACTACTCACCATTGCCAGTCTTTCCATAAGGACTCCAGATGATGATGGCAGGAACCTTTCCAGCAGCCTTGGGGCGAAATATATCAGCATAAAGCTTGACTCCATCACGCATAGGCAATTTAATATCCTTTTCGAAGATGGTGTCCGTCTCAAAGGCCTTGTTCTCGGGAGTTCGCTGGTGACCCTTTGGGAACTCCTTAGTTGAAGGGTTGAGAGGGTCATAGGGTCCGCTCTCCTTGGTCCCTGGAGTGATGACCGGTGCGACGGTCACGTCGAGGTTGGCAATACGAAGAGACATGCTTGCGTCTAGGTTGTAACAGTGCTGAGGTGGTCAAGATGGCATGAGACCTATTGTGATACTGGAGTTGTCAACCTGCGAATTGTGTCTTTAAGAGCTACTATCGCGATGCGTTAACTCCGTTACTTCCGTAACTCTATTCAACCCATCGAATAGATCCCTCCCCAGTTCCGCGTGGGGCCGGCCATCATTGACTCTAATCTTGGGTGGGTGGAATATCACGACTCAACTCCAACCTCACTCGGTTCGGCTCCACACCGACCACCACACCTCGTGATGGGATTATGTCGGCTGATGCACCACTGGGGTGGGTAGCTCGGGTCTACGAATTAAATTCAGCAGCTAAGGGAAGATCTGAAGTGGAAATGTTCCGAGTTTGATAAATCGTATTGTCATCTTCCGACCGTGTCCATCAGTGACAAGAAACCTTAAAGTAGGCCCCCTTGATCCTGCAGCCGGTGAAGAAGCATGCACTCCACAGTTCAGCCACCTCTATCCAATGTCCGGTTTGATTCAGGCATCGGATGGCTTCTTGGCCGGATGCAGTATGTGGACATATCCGGACGGGGATAGCTTTCTCGAGTTCCTAACTCCATCGTTGTCTACTATGATCGATATAAGTCAGGTTCACCATGTTCCAGCTGTCTTGGCTAGCATCGCGTCCATCTTTTATCCGTGAACACCAATTATTCACAATGTCTATTAGTGGATTGAAACAACTCGGTTTTGTTGGTCGAATCCTCGACTCTTCATCTCCGGGCTACGATGCATCTCTGATCCGAGCCAACGTCGCCGCTCAACGCAAGGCCAAGTTCATCGTCTTCCCTACTTCCCCAGAAGATGTACAGGCTGCTATAAACTTTGCCAGAGAGTCGGTATATACGATGCGGAATGCTAGAACAAGCCCTGACAATTTCTTAGATCACATCTGGAAATTGCCATCAAATGTGGTGGTCACCATTTCTCCCCTGCGAGTAGTGTCGAGGATGGCATTGTTATTGACATGAAAGCTCTCAACAGTGTCGAGGTTGATAAGGAAAACATGAGGGTCACTATCGGTGGTGGCTGTCTTTGGGGCGACGTCTATACCGCATTGAGGGACCACGGCCTCGAGTGTGTTGGAGGCGGTGTACATGTTGTCGGTGTCGGGGGACATCTGACGGGGGGTGAGAGTTTTAAATCTATTCATTGTTCCCTCTCTAACTTGGCTCTTTCAGGTGGCTATGGGCCGTTGTCGCAAAAGTTTGGCATGGGTATGTCTATCCTCGTGTCAGGTTCAGGCGCGGTGAGTTACTAACTGTTTGAGCAGCATGCGACAACATCATTTCAGCGACTGTTGTCTTGGCTGACGGGTGTGTCGTGAAGGCTAGCGAGTCTGAGAACCCTGATCTGTTTTGGGCCATCAGAGGTTGGTCGCTTTCTTCTCGCCATGCGCATTACTGACATGGCCAGGGGGTTCTTCGTCGTTTGGCGTGGTGGTGCAATTTGTCCTGAGGACCTTCCCTCCCCAGGTGATTCCATAAGCACTCTTAACAAGTCACAGGCACTAAAACCAAAAGGGACCCTATTTCTTCCGCTCTTTGAGTTATCAAGGCGAGGCGTTACCAAGGGTTCTCCCAAAGCTAAAGGTAACACAACCCTAGATCGGCAAAGCAGCTTCATGCTGATAAGCCCAACAGGAGTTTCTCAAACAAGATTTTGGAGAGAAGATAATCATGGCGTTTCTCAACTACGTCCGCGGACCTGCACCAGAGCACAAGGTGTGTCTCGATGCCCAGTTCTATACTGCGAGACTGACCCCCATACCAGCCTCTCTTTGTAGTGACATTCTTTGGCTTTGGCGCTGTTGAGGATTTCAAGGCCGCCTTTGACAGCTTCTTCGAGGCCGCGAAACCATTCCATGATCACTCTGTTGATTGCCCGACCCTCGTGGAGTTTAGTCACGTCCAAGACGAAATTCTCCTACAAGGCTCCCCCAGAAAGGCGGTGGGCGCTACTCCTTTCACTGGCCTCTGGCCCGGAATGGCAGAAGAGGTTTGGAAGCGATACGTCGAATACACAGACTCGAATCCCGACGCCATTGACACCAAGTACTTCTTTGAGTTTCACAACAGCAAGAGGTTCAGGCCTGTAAGTCAAGAAGTCCCACATAGTTCTGTATGTTTTCAGTCCCTAAACGCTATCACAGGAAACAACATGCATCCCCATTCATGAGCCGAAGCACTTCGTTTGCTTGGCCAGTGAAGAGTAAGGTGTGTGTACTGTTTGCACACTCCAGTGGCTAACACGCGCAAGGCATAACGACGTTGCCGGTGACGAACGTGCACAGTCATGGGTTCATGATATGATCAATCTCGCTCGGTCATATCAGAGAAAGCACGCCAAGGATCTAGGAGTCAACGGTAACGCCTGCTCTTCGAAAGAGAAGAGTGAAGACGTCTGGGGCCAAAATTATCCTCGGCTGCAGAGAATCAAGGTAGGGCTGACTGAAGATTAAGTATAGACGTCACTAATTAAGTTCTTTCAGGCCAAATACGACCCAGATCGCATCTTTAACCGATATTTTCCTATCGAACCCGTTGGAGCTAAAGCGATGCTATGATGAGTGTGTGGGATATGGTGGAAGCTATCGAACATGAGGCTTATTTAGATTATTAGTCACGTGAAATTAGAACATTATCTGATCAAGGCGGGTGTGGCTCAGTTGGCTAGAGCGTTGGTCTCATAACATGACTTGGCCAAAGGTCAGGGACATCCAAAGGTCGAGAGTTCGAGCCTCTCCACCCGCAAGTCTTTTGCTTCCAAAGTATCCTATTATTAACTTCAATGACTCCTATAATAGGAGCTATCGGGCTTATTAATATTGCGCCTAGTAGCATCTATTAGAGATGTCATTGGAATGAACAATGGGGTACTTTAGGAGTAAAAGAGCTATTATTTTTGCTTTTTTTTTTCTCTACTTATTTCCGCGCCTCTACTAAGCTACCTCGCAGTCCAGGGTAGCCTGCTTAATATAGCTATGGATTCTTAGCCCTACCTCCTAACCTAAGTATTATATAAATTCCATATGGTTAGTTTAGGTATGGAACTAAACACGGGAACCTCTATTAATGCGCTAGTTTGAATTCTTATTCTAAAGGTAGGAAGGAGTATTCTTTATACATAATGCATATAACAAATAGTCCTGATTAGCAATGCTAAGATCTCATTTACTATAAAGTATTACTATCTCTAAGCTCATAGCATAAATCCTTTCCCAGACCATAGAACCGTGACATCTAGTCTTCCATATCCACGTTATCGACATGACCAGTCATGCTCATCTTCTTCTCCAACGCCACAGCCTGGGCTGGGACAGAGTCCTCCCCATCAAAGATGACCGCCATCTGTTCGAGGGTGTGGCCGCGTGTCTCGGGGTATGCAAAGTAAACGACAATGAGAAAGACAAACAGAAGTACGATAAAGACAATGTAGTACTTCCATCCAATGGCGCCGAGGGCGATGGGGTTGACAAATGAGTTGAAGAAGATGGATGCGACGGCTGTGCACCATGCCACAGTGAGACCGCGGGAACGGAGACTGAACTGCCAGATCTCGCAAGGGTATGCGACAAGGAAGGGGGTCCTACAAAGCGCGAGTTAGTAACGGGTCGATGCTCCAGTTCGTGGATATAGACTTACAATCCAACGTCGTAGCCGGCAAAGAATATGAACAGGAACGGGACCACAGCCAAACCGACCGAAGATGACCCTGAGTACGCAAACGAGCCACTGAGTCCGGTAACAATGATGAAACTGACAAACATGACGCTGGCAGACGAGAGGAACAGGAATCTGCGGCCAAGACGATCAACGCTGAAAGCGGCCGCGACAGCCCATAGCAAATTCCACACATTGAGGCATGCCGAGATGAGAGTCTGCTCGGTCACCGTCTTGAGGCCAACAGAGTCTAGGACCAGAGGGAGGTAGTAGGACACGACGCCGTTTCCAGCCCATTGCGAGATGAAGCCCAGGGTAACAGAGATGAAGAGTCTGTGACGGTTGCCCTTTGTCTTGACCATGTCACGATACGAAGCGCTTCCCGAAGCTTCCTTTTCAGCTGTGATGGTTGCCTCGATCTCCAGCATCTGCGTGCTAACAATGGGATCATCCCTGTTGCCTCCGGCGTGGTAGTTGGCGATGACTTGGGTGGCTTCATCCACACGACCAACACTCACAAGCCAACGAGGACTCTCGGGGGATAGAATGAGTCCGGGTAGAGCACAGAGAGGAAGAAAAACCTGCAGCAAAACAGGGATTCTCCACGACCAGTCCGAGGGGATGTTTCGGCAGCCAAACGTCACCCAGCCGCAGAGCGTGCCGCCGACATACCAGCCGCACATGAACAGAGAACTGACGATGGCTCGATGCGAGGGGTACGCAATCTCGTTGATGAGGACGGGAGCTGAGTTTCCGAGCCATCCCGCGGCGATACCGATGAAGAGACGAGCGTATGTGAAGGTCTTTTCGTTCTGGGAGCCCGCTTGCATGCCGATTCCGATGAAGAGAAAGAAGTATCCCACGTAGAGACCCAACTTTCTACCCCAGCGGTTGGAAACCCAAGCTGCTATGGGTGTAGTGAGGCCGTTACCGAGCCAGTAGTTGGCTGTGATCCAGCCGAGATAGGATCCGGTTGGATGATGCATGAAATCGTTCCACGTATCGAGAGCTAGAATAGACCCTAAAAGGCCACCATCAAATCCATTGCTTGAAGCTGTGTTTGAAGTCTATTAGATGCTTGTTGAGGTGTGGCTGGGATAGGGGTTACGTACAGAAGAGGACGAGGGAAAAGACGATGTAGTTGAGCTTCAGCAGATGGGTCTGCTTCCACCACGGCCTCTCGCTGGAGGCGGCAGGAATGATTTCGGCCATGTTTGACAACTGTGCAAGTCGTTAAGCCAGTATGTGAAAGTATTGACGAGTGGAGGGAGTGATGATCAAGACCCTTGTGAGGATGAGCAAGAAGGTTAAATAAACCTCTACCCCAAACCCCAGCACAGACGAGAACAGGTATCCGCCGATCCAAAGTCACCGACTTTGGGCCCCCGGGACTTCAAACTGGGGCACCCATGGGGAATCACACGTTGTTGATGGATCCCCAGCAGACCTCGTGGTGCATGCCGCGAACTCGGCACAAGCGAGGACAAGTGGGACTTTTAGAGGCGGAGAAATAGGAGGGCCAATCAGAGGTAAACTGGGACCCGTTTTCTCGAGGAAAAATCAACGGCACGGCAAAAGGGCTGATGGCGTCTTTCAGAGACGTCGTGATCCTCAACCACAACACCAGAACGACAAGACTGTCTAAGCCTTCATGAAAACCACGGACTTCTCAATAAGTAGATCAATCTAGATTATACCAGTAATTACATGAGAATATATCTAAGGCTCTAAAGGCCAGAATAAATCTCCCATAATTTTATCACATTTTTATCATTACTCTTCGACAACGATGGTCTGATAACTCACATGTACTGGCGTCTCACTTTTTCTTGACACCGCGTGCCGTTTCAAGAACCATCAGTCACGAGACATAATTGATAATGTCGCGTAACAGTCTTGGCGCGTTCTAGAATCCTGGATATCCGAAGCGGAGAATTATGCACGCGCCGTGTCAGGGGTTAGTCGTGATTCTCCGCTTCGGATCACCGTAAACTCCCACTTTTCACAGTCAGGTGCGCAATGGGGATATTGTCAACGGCCCGTATTGTCTGGCGTTTATTACGCACTTGTAAATGCGAAAATGTTGCGGAGAATTAAGTGTTATGAAGCGGATAGTCATGAGGACACGAACCAGCCTGACTAATTCCCTCTCGGGACCATGAGCAGTTCTCCTGACTTGCCCCATTGATAAATGGGCTTTTCCTAACAGTTTGGCTCGATCACTAAACGAAGCCATTGGCATCCTCCCAAACATCTCGACTCTCTTCTTCTTCTCTATCAGACAAATAAACGACAAGATGGATGTTGAAGCCCTCCTCAGTCAACTCACCCTAGAGGAAAAGGTTCAACTCACAGCCGGTAAGCCGGCCAACACCCTGGTCCCCATGGTAACCACTGCTAACCCTCATTTGTCAAAAAGGTGTTGGATGGTGGCACACAGCGGCTATTGAACGCCTGGCCATCCCTCCCATCCGACTATCCGATGGACCCAACGGTGTTCGAGGCACCCATTTCTTTGACAGCACGCCATCTGCTTGCCTACCATGCGGAACCGCATTAGGCTCCAGCTGGAATGTGGATTTGATCCATCGCCTGGGTCAGCTGCTCTCAGATGAGGCCCACGCAAAGGGTGCTCATGTCCTGCTTGGCCCTACTGTCAACATCCAACGTGGCCCTCTTGGTGGACGAGGCTTTGAGTCGTTTTCCGAAGACCCTCTCCTCTCGGGAGTGTTGGCCGGTCACTATGTCCGGGGCCTGCAGAGCTCAGGTGTCTCTGCCACTATGAAGCACTTTGCCTGTAATGACATGGAAAGTGCACGCATGGCTGTGGATATTCAGGTCACAGAGAGAGCTCTTCGAGAAGTGTATCTTCTTCCCTTCATGATTGCCGTGGAAATGGCCAATCCCAGATTGTTCATGACAGCCTACAACAAAATCAACGGCACCCATGCCCCCGACAATCAACATCTCCTCCAAGAAATCCTACGCGATGAGTGGAAGTGGGATGGCCTGGTTGTTAGTGATTGGTTTGGCAGCTACAGCACGGCCGTGGGCATCAACGCCGGCCAGGATCTCGAGATGCCAGGTCCTAGCAGATGGCGCGCCGGTGCCCTTGTTCATGCTATCACGTCGAACAAGGTCAAGCGTTCAACATTGGATAAGCGTGTACGGAAGATCTTGCAGCTTGTCAAGCACTCTATCGAGGAGACCTCTATCCCTCCCAACGCGCCAGAAACTCAACTCAACAGCCAAGAACACATCCGTCTACTGCGAGAAGCTGCTGCGGAGTCCGTGGTTCTTCTCAAGAATGAGGACAACATCTTGCCGTTGAACCCCAAGAAGAAAGTGGCCGTCATTGGTCCCAATGCAGACATGAGCGCCTACTGCGGAGGTGGAAGTGCTAGTCTTCGAGCCTATCACACCGTCTCTCCGCTTGAGGGTATCGAAGGCCTTGTGAGCGACGTAGTCTTTTCCAAGGGAATCTACGGACATCGTTCACTGCCTCAGATTGGTAAACTCTTGCGGACAGTCGATGGCAAGCGCCAAGGATTTGCCTTGCGTGTTTACAATGAGCCAAGGCCTAGCTCAGGAGCCGACACACGGCGCGTCGTTGAGGAGAGATTCCTCGATGATTCCAACGTTTGGTTCGTGGATTATGAGAATCCTGAGCTGGCTGAAGTCTGGTATGCTGAGATTGAGGGCGTCCTGACTCCCGAGAAGTCTGGCGTGTGGGACTTTGGCCTCTCTGTTCACGGCACCGGCGAATTCTTTATCGACGGCGAGTTGGTTGTCTCCAATGTCACCAATCAGACATCGGGAAGCTCATTCCTTGGTTGTGGTACCATCGAAGAGACGGGTGTTAAGGAGCTGGAGGGCGGCAAGGAATACAACCTCCTTGTGCGATGGGGATGCGACAAGACATCCGATCTCAAGGTTTCTGGCGTTGTTGACTTTGGACAAGGTGGTCTCCGCCTGGGAGGTTGCCCTAGACTAGAGCAACCCACAGCTTTGAACGAGGCTGTTGAGCTCGCAAAGACGGTCGACCAAGTTGTGCTGTGTGTGGGAACAAGTGGCGAGTGGGAAAGTGAAGGACAGGATAGACCCAACATGTCTCTTCCTCCCGGCAGTGACGAGCTCATCTCGGCTGTGCTTGCGGCGAACCCCAACACAGTGGTCCTCATTCAGAGCGGAACTCCTGTTTCTATGCCTTGGGTTGACCAAGCCAGCTCTATTGCGCAGGCGTGGTTCGGTGGCAACGAGGCTGGTAACGGAATTGCCGACGTGCTGTTTGGTGTCGTGAACCCGGTAAGATCTAAGACGCTGATTTCAACAAGAACCTAAGCTAACAAGATATTTTCTTTCACTAGGCTGGAAAGCTTCCCATTACGATGCCCCGCCGCGTCGCAGATAACCCCAGCGCATTGAACTTCCGCTCAGAAGGTGGTCGCGTCCTCTATGGCGAAGACGTCCACGTCGGCTACCGTTGGTACGACACCCTGGATATTGAGCCCTTGTTCCCGTTCGGCCACGGCCTGTCGTATACAACTTTTGAGCTTTCTCAAATCAGCGTCATTCCAGACTTGGAGAAGCAAGAGGTCACTGTTTGGGCCAAGGTGGCAAACACAGGCTCTCGAGCGGGCGCTGCTGTTCTTCAAGCATACGTCAAGCCACCTTCAGCAACGCCCCTCACAGCTTCGGCCAGGGACACCATCACGAGGTCAAGTAAGGAGCTCAAGGGCTTTACCAAGGTCCATCTCGAGCAGGGAGCCAGCACTATTGCAGAGATCAAGCTAGATCTGCTCCGTGCAACGAGTTACTGGGACGAGAGGGAGGATTGCTGGCGCAGTGAGGCTGGAGAGTACACTGTGCTCGTAGGCATGAGTAGCCGATGTGACTTCTTGCAGCAATCCTTTATGGTGGAGAAGACGACAACTTGGACAGGACTCCGGGGATAGGGCCGATAGGGGATTAAACTGTCTGGGGCACTGGAGAGCCGGCAACGGAGGACGGCATGTAGAGTAACGGGAAAAGCTAGAAACGGATATAGATCACCAGATGAATCTGACGTCAATCTAATAGAGTTTCGGTCCCGTCCGTCCGGATACAAGGAGCAGAAAAAAGTCAACCACCACATGACTCGCATCCTTGTCTCGACCAGTCCCCACAGCCCTACCTATTTCTCCGCCTCGTCAACCCCAACCGTCCCCGTTTTGTTCCCCAGAAACTCCAGCTACTGATGAACCATGACGGGCGTTGTCGATCCTAGCACGCCACGAGACACTGGGCTCGGGGAACAACAACCCAAGGCCAAGGAACTGGCTAGTCGGGCATGCGACGCTTGTCGTGCCAGGAGACGGAAGTGTGTCTTCCCCAGAGTCGATGGGACTACAGCGTCGCAGTGCGTTGGCTGCTCCAGACTCCATATCCAATGTAGCTTTGCGATACCGACAAGGCCGCGGGGGCCAAAGAGGAAGAGGTAAGTTGCTATCTCTTTTCCCTGAACGGGCTTATCTCGTGTTGACTCAGGCCAGACCGCAGCCATCAATACCTGTATCCCCAGAGTTCCAACCTGATAGTCCATCCGATTATCAACGAGTGCAAGATAGTTCCAGCCATGAAGACGTTACAGTTTCACACAATTCCCAGCTTGGCATAATATCAGATACACCACACACGAACCCATCGCCAAGCCGTTCGACCATCTCAGCCCCAGGTGTTTTCATAGCAGAGGATGAATCTGGATTCTATCATCGTTCACTTCTCACAGATGAGCTGTGCCCCCGAGAACTACTAATATCCATCATGGCGGATTATACTGAACGCATCTACCCACTCGTTCCTATTGTTCATCTGCCGACATTTCATGCCGAGCTTGCAGCAAACCGCGACATAAACGACCTTGACTTCCTGTGCCTCATTATAGCACTATCAGCTTTGACCGTTGGTCTGCTACCATCGAGATTTGACGCTTATCATGCCCTTGCCAGTCGCTTTGGAACCCGTACCGCAATGATCAACTACTGTTCTCAGATGTGTCTACGACTTCGACCAGCCGACTATTGGGACCATCTAAGCCATCGCAAATGGGCAGTGGCATTTGCACTCTCTATGGGTGTCTTTCAGACAGGACAGACCAACCAGAGCAGGATGTTTGAGGCCGAATCGATGCAGATAGCCCGGCTCCTGGAACTTCATCGCACCTCGGAGTACGAGGGCCTCAATTCTGTAGAGACCCAGCTACGGAAGAAGGCTTTTTGGCTTCAGCTATACACTTTTGCGTGAGTGGCCAAGTCCGTATTCTTCTTTCGGGGTATCAGACTGACTTGTACCAGACATTCCAAAATCCAGCCAGGACGGCGCAATCACGTCACTTACCTAGATAATTACATGCTACGAGAAGTCGATTTCGATGCTTTGGAGCCTCTCAACCTCCTCGACGAACAGATCTTGGAGACAGGAGCTACTGGCTGTTCACCAGCTGTCCTACCTGCCAGGCTGCATAGCAACCCGGAAGACGATTCATTCAACACTACCAGTGCCTTTATCATCACCTCTCGTGTCTTTCTCAAAGGCATGAGAGAGTCCATGTTTAACGATGGCTGTGACTGTGGTTTCGGAAGAACACCAGAAGAGCGTCTCTCGCGGCTCCGAGACTTACTTGATGAGCTGCGATATCTCCTCGACGGCCTTCCTCCGCATCTGCGCCAGTGGGGACCTGGGGATAGCTATCAATCCCCCGACAAGACATTCTCTAGTAGTATAAACGACGGCAGCATTGACCAGGATCCCTTTGGGGAGGTACATCTTTTGCATGGTCAGAATGAAATCACACGAGCAAACTTGCACGTTACTCACCTGTGGCTCCAAAACTTTCTCCTGGATAGGATGGATGGTGTGATACAAGAGATGGATAATCCTCGTTTGCAAGCTGCGACAAATACGTCTAATCTTAGACTAAACTGGAGGGAACGTGAAGACGTCTGTCGTCAGCTCCTTCACATTCTTCACGGTATTCCACACCCATATCTAGAACCGAATGGGCTATTTCTTGTAAGTTGAGCAAAGCCACCAGTCAGAAACTTTCATCTAATATGGCGTTATCAAGATCTACAAGGTTCGCGACGTGGCTAGCTCCCTTCTCAACTGCCCCTTGGACATGGACGAGCAGCTGTCGCGTCGAGCCTCTGAGTTTGTCCAGGAGTTCACAAAGGTCTTGTCGTACCTTGACCGCAGCGAGATTGTTAACACGGATGGTTTAAAGAGTTGGATCGATGAAGGAAGACGTAACGATAACAGTATCTAATCAACTCCCAATTCCTATGTCCTAAAATCCCGTCCTAAATCGACTTGGTTACACGTGCGTCTTTATCTCGATGCTTCACTACCAAATATTCACTATCCAAGACATCAGGCTCTGGGCCAGGTTCTACTTAATAACCCTTCCGCCTCTCCCAGACGTATCTTTCAGGTGGTGCTGCAGACTGGAAAGCTCATCTTGCAGCTCACATGCACTAGCACTCGGCACGGCGCTGTCAAAGTCGATGAGGGTCGCTTTTCCGTCATGAACTAGAAAGTTGTGTTTGTTGATGTCCCCGTGTTTGATACTCAGCTGGTGTAATATGGCCAATGTCTGGTGGCACAGGTCAAAGTCCTCCAGCGTAGTATGGCGGCAGTCGGCGATATTGGACATGATGAAGCCAACGACTCTCCCCTCCTCGGACAGATGCCCAAGAAATGGAGGGCCGATATCATGGCCTTCTATCCATTTGTATGCCCCCGTTTCCTTCTCCAGCTGGGGAATCTCCCACGGAAATCGTGCGAACTTTGCGACGACTGTTGAACCAAAGCCAGGACAGATGGCTTTGTAGACGTTGGAGCGAAGCTTCCGCCCCAATTGAATATCCAAATAGTCAATCTTGATGTGATGCCATGTCGTGTTAATGCCTGGCAAGCACGCTCTTTCGACCTCAACAAAGTGGGCGGTTCCGGTTGCCGGGTTGCCGGAGATGCGGGCCATGTTTCAATCTCCAGGTGGAAGTGGTGGAAGAAGAGATATCAACGAAGGTGCGAAGCACATATCTTCGCTGTCGAATATGCCATTGTCTATTGTAATGTACTTGATGAATCGGTTGTCGATGAGCAGGCGGAACTCGCTTTCGCCCTCTGGATCAACGCTCAGCTGCAGCAGTTGAATGGTGGCATCCCGGCAGGTCATGATGGGAGCAGAGAAATGAACTCGGTAGTTTCTGTTCAAGTCAAAGGCTTGGGGGTTGAGAATTTCTGGGTCGGTTGGGCTATTGTTAGTGTTGGTGTAATTCTAGCAACTCCAAATAATCACAAGGGGACTGTAGTTACGGCCTGGTTCCTCTTCTTTCAAGCCTGAGCGCTTAGAGATGCCCTCCAACACCAATTGGTTGGCCATCAAAACACCATCATGTGATGGACGGAAGCGCCCAACTCCAAAGTGTACTTTAAATAGAATTCTGATTGCATGATTGCGCCCCAGTCCTCAAGTTCCCGTCATCGCGACACCGAACACCATGAAGCAATAAAACGACCCGTTAACAAGCCCCCGGCCGAGACCTCACATAATTACACAGCTAGAACCATCATCTTTCTTATCATCGTCGCCCCCGCAACACCAAAAGTCATCACAATCGCAGCAATTATCACAGTCACAACAATTGTCGCACTCACAGCAATCATTGCACTCGCAACAATCTGAGTCCTCTCCCTGGCCTTTTTCGTCAATATCATCGGCGCTTCCGGAATGATCACCTCCTGCGAAGCCTCCTCTGTCTGCTTCATATTCCTGACCCAGGTGAACCTGACTGTCATCCTGGTTCATGTCATATCCATCACTGCCCTCATATCTTCCACCAATGTAGCCTCCGTCCTCATGAAAGCTTTCGCCTCCATGCCCTGAGTGACCTTCATAGGATCGAGCATGATCCTCATCACCTTGATCGGAAAACTCATGAGCTTCCCGATCATACTCATCGCCATCCCACTCCACTCTGTGTCTCTCATACCAGTCCTCATCATCAACTGGCTCACCTGGAGCGAACTCATCGTCGCTTATCTCCATCTCAGTGTTGATGCTGTCTGTTTCCCCACCAACCTCTGAGTGGCCATCAGAGTCCTGTGCCTCGTGGGCCAGATACATGGCAGTTCCACCAAGCACTGCGCCCGCCACTACTCCGCCCGCTAATGCCTTTTTGTTGATCCCATGCTCTTCATCGCGCCCTTGCTGGTAACCGTGGTGATAACCGACGTGTTCGCCATGGGCGTAGCCAACGTGTTGGCCCTGGTAATAGCCGACATGTTGACCTTGATAGTAGCCTTGCTTGTGCCCTGAAACATGGCCGCTTATCTGCCCGGAATTGAAGCCTCGGGTCTGGCCCTGGGCATAGCCCTGGCGTTGCCCTTCAACCTGACCCTTGCTGTGCCCAGCGTTGAACCCAACGTTCTTGCCCTTGGCATAGCCTTGTGCCTGTCCCGAAGCATGGCCACTCTTATGTCCTTGCGTATAACCCTGCTTCTGCCCTTGGCTGAAGCCTTGTCTGTTCCCAGCTTTTCGGCCGACATTTCGGCCATTCTTCTCACCCGCCTGGTATCCTTGAGCTTGCCCAGTATGGAAACCCTGAGTTTGGCCGGTTTTGCGTCCATCCTTGTGACCTTGGGCATACGCAGCTTTTTGGATGTCTTTGGCATCGGCCATTTGCATCCTTTTGTTGGGTGAAGGCTGCTTCTTGACTACAGAAGGGCCAGCTGTAGCCTTTGGAGGAGCGACAGGCTTGTATCCAGCTGGTTGCTTGGTTGGCTGTGCTGCAGGTCGCTGGCTGGGGCGAGGAAGATTGGGGCGAGGAAGATTGGGGCGAGGAAGATTGGGGCGAGGATGACTGGGAACCTGCTGAGAAGGCCTTGAAGAATGATTTTGCTGGGCTTTAGAATGTTGAGGTAGGCCGATGGGACGCTGGGCAGGGGCAGCAGGACGTTTAGCCATTATAGGCTGAGGTAAAGCTGTGTTGCTAGGAACGGGCCTCCTAGCAGCAGCGGTCTTGGCGGCTGGCGGTGGCCTGGGGTTGAGTTATGGTCAGAATGATACAGTTCCAGTTGGTGGGCGGGGGAGTCGTGAAAAGACGAAGAAGGCCGAAGAAGGGGACGAGAGGACATACCGGACCATGACTGGAGGCTGGTTCTTGGCCATTTCGAAGTGAGGTTCAGGTGAGTTTTCGGTGTTGAAGCTGTAAGTGAAAGCACATTCAACTACCGGCTGTTGATCGATGCCAGGGATAATGAACAGAACAAGATTTGGAGCGCAAGCCAAGCTTTTTAACTCCCAAGATCCTCATCACTCATCATCTGATAATCGACGCAGCCCCCAACCCGCGACCCAAGTTGGCCCGGAACTTGCATCGTAGGATCCCTATCGCGGCTAATAAGGTTATTTTGGGTTCCCAAAAATACACAAACTGCACTCTTGAAAACCAATGCAGTTGCTTAGCGCGCGGTAGACCTCTGTTGTGGCCTGGAGGATTATGCCCCCACTGTTAGAGAGGCAAGGATTTGTTCCCCAAGACAGATGCTCATGCACCTACAAGGGTGGTCGTTCCAGTAGGCGCCAGCCTTACCAACATGCAGATGAACCGATTGAAATAGAACAATAACTCGAGTTTGCGTGCTGTGGTAAAGATGGATTGGCGGAGCAAGGATGAAGCTGCATGAGTCGACTCCGGCAGGTGGTCGCCGTGATGGCGTCGCAAAGTGGCCATGTCAAAGGTCTACAGGATAGAAGCGATTGGGGGCCAAGATACCGTCTTTGGGGGCAGCCATTGCGAGCCTTCATGCCACGATTGTGATTGCTTCCTGCCAACGCTTCGAGTGATTCCATTCCCCGGGTGAAGGAACCATGGATTTCAGATATAGGTGTGCACTTTTCGCATAATGATAATAATCAGACAGCGTCGTTTGATCGCTTTAGTAGACGCTACTCATTGATGTTGATGTGTTAGTTAGGCCCTCTCGACTTGAGGCCAGAGTGTAGGGTGGCTGTACGGAGTGCTCTTAGTTCTTGAGGAGACCCTTGTCCACCCACCCACCAACCGACTGAATGGTTGAGGCAGTGGTGAAGAAAACTATTGACCGGCTGCTTCCCATTATTGAAATTATCGGTGCCAAATGCCAAAGATCTCTAAAGAGGAACTTGCCCTATTCGATGGGAACGCTCACTACGAAGTATGGTTGCCAGAGAAATTGTCGAGTGACGCCCACACTCCTGCCGCGCTGGTGCTCGACTATTTCAATCTAACAACAGGGGCAGAAAAAACAAGATTCCTTCTTTCCACCTGTAGTTTTTATCCCCGGACCCGATTCCTGTTGATGCCGGCGCTTCGGAGTTTGGGAGAAGCCGATGTGGGGCCGAGCTGCCGACCAGACTTCCGGCGGAACCCGGATTGTGGCATCACCGCCGAAAGAAGATCAGACGTTGAATTGAGCTATAAAGCTTGGAATCATGGTCAGATTCAAGATGAAGTGTCACCGTCATGTTTTCCAACAATCTTCCATGCGTTTGGGCGAAACAAGGGGCCACTGCGACATGGCCGATAAGGGGGCTATCAACTGAAACATCTTGGCCGTCTCAAGGGCTGCAGCCTAAGCCAATTATAGCAGTGACGTGACGTGCCCGGAAAATTAAAACCCGGCAGTTAAGATCTCATCTTTAGGATGGCATAATTCATTGCCTCGAGGAGAATGGAGAGATGACTGAATGGGAGAAACGTCAGTGTTGGGAGGCATTGTCGAATTGATCATGTCCAAGATAGTGTTAACAAATCCCGAAATGTCATCCGTCGCGCAACACTGGTCACTTTTTAAGCATAATGTGTTTCAAGGAAGCTTATTTGCAGGCCATCGCGTCGTCGGTTCCTGGGGAAGCCCTTGCAGTTTGCCTCAGGTCTTGTTTGGAAACAGGCCATCCCCTGTTCCTCGGCTAGGGGCTCAACCATTCTACACCCGACTCTCCCGCAACAAGGCTGCCTCCGGATTGGTGCAGAATTAGAGTTGTTCTGGATCAACGTGATCCTCTAATGCCAATGTTTGTTTGAGAGAGATGATCGGATTAGGGGCATCGCGACATGCGTGTCCAAACAACATAAATACCTTGAGCTCGTTCCTCCATCTTTAGAGGAGCAGGACTGTGTCCCATTCCTTTATCCCCACATCGCCAAAGATAATCGCAACCATGGTCCGAGCCTTGATCCCAACCGCTGCCCTCGCCCTCATCGGCAGTGTCCAAGCCCAATGCGGCGCTGGCACTCCCGACGCCCAGGTGACTGGTTCCGACGGCTCCTTCACTGCCACCAGCGGGTCTGGACAGGTCTACTCGGGCTCAGACTATCTTGCCGCGATCCAGGCTGCCATCGACTCCATCAGCAGCGGCCAGCGCGTCTCTGTTATTGCGTCTGGTTCGATTGGTGCAGGCACCATCAGCATCGACAGCGGCAAGATCTTTGAGGGATGTGGTACCATTGACGCTACCAACCGGGCTGGACACGGCGCTATTGAGTCCCTCGACACTACGGATGTTCAGATTCCTTACCTCACCATGACTGGTTCCCCTTACTTTGGCCTCCGATTCTACGGCACCAAGAACCTGGTGCTCGGAGAAATCACCATGAACCTTAGCGGAGGCCTGGGTATCCGCTTCGACCGCGACAAGGCCGCCAACTCAAACGTTAAGATGGGCACCATCAGCGTCACCGGTGCAGGCAGCCACGCCGTCGAGACCTGGAACATTGACGGTCTCGAGATCGACCAGGTTATCGCCCGCGACGTCGGCGAGGCTGGCCTTCTCATCCAAAAGACCACCAATGCCAAGGTCGGCCTTGTCGACGGTAGCAACGTCGGTGCAGGCACTGGATACGGCACCCTCCGATTCGCCAACAACAACGGTCAGGGCGCCAACGGCGAGTACGAAACAAACATCTTCATCGACAAGGTCGTCTCCCGCGGTGGTGGCCGTGGCGTTTTCTGCGTTTCCCAGTCCGGTGCCGCTGTCATCGAGACTGTTGACCTGGCCGACAACGGCAACAACGCCATTCTCATCGAGAACTGCTACAACGTAAAGATCAACGGCGGCACTGTCAATGGTGGCGGTGAGGTTCGTCTGGCTGCCCGCGACGAGTTCCCCAACAACCGTGACATCTCGGTTACTCTCGAGGTCAACGACAACTCGGTCCGCGAGTCGCCATGTGGTGAGAACATCAGCTGGTCAATCACCGGCAACGCCAAGCAGAACATCTGCTAAGTAGCTAGCCTCCGTTAAGGCTTGGTTGGTAAACGTCGAGAGTGCCATTTCTCGACTATTGTCTTTTTGCATCATTCATCACTGTATATACTTTGCTTTCGACCTGTACTATAGTTCTCAGCTGGCTTGAAAACTGCTCCAGGTTGGATGCAGCGTGAGGGATTGTTAATAATTGCAAATGGGGGACAATAGTTGAATCAACTCTTCAGGCACTTGTTTAAATGTCATTGCTTCTGTGATTGTAAGAGAGGTGATGACGCAATGTTACAGAATCTCGAGTTTAAACTGATACTGCCGCGTAATGAGAAGGCAAAAGGATGAATCAAGTTTGTTAAGTTGAGGGCAGGCTCTCTCTTTCAGATTTTTATCAGTGTGTTCTTTCACATTGTGGCCGACAACTTCTCTTGTAGTCGTCATTGATATTAACAATCGCTCTCCCTTGAACCCCTGCTGGCCACTCAAGCTGGTCTCCCCTTTATGATTCCTACGTATCTATGCAACGAAAAACCTAAGAAATAAGAATCTTGTTTTTCTGAAGCCATGTAAGTACGCCTTCAATTGAGAAGTTCTTTCTCTATTCGCGGTTGATTTGTCTTGGAGTATTGTGCTCCGTCTTTTATAAAAGACATCACCATAGTAACAAGAACACCTTTCCTGCTACATGACGGTATGAAAGCATGATCAGAAAACACTATAGACGCGACTGATGGCTACTGTTGCAACTCCATATGCACCCTATACTTCGTTGGCTTGTACAGCTTTGCTGCCTATTATCTGCAATAACAAAAGCAAATTATGAGAACAAGCTTCCTCGGGCTCGCAACTCCTCGCCCCAATACGAGCCAAACACTTTTCGGCATGATTTGAGCATAAATAAAGTTCCAGAGAGTCATGACCTGCTCTCATTGGACATGAGTGACTCACCTTCGCTTCGTATGTGCATCTACGAAGGAACATTGTGATGATTTTGATGAGATATGTTGATTAGAATGTAAAAGCTTGACGTTTTCTCGTCCATAAAAGAATGCCTTCTCTCCTGCTCCCCCCTCTCTTTTTCTTCTCTCCTTCATCAACATCAACCGCAGTGACAGACAACACAAGACCAAGACTCATTACTACTTGCTCATCACAGCTTTCACTGTTCATCATTTTCAATCATCACCACTTCTCATTCTCAACAATGTTCTTCAGCTCTCTCGCCCTTTCTCTTATGGCCCCTGTCCTTTGCCTGGGTATGCCAACAAACAAGACCGCGGTCAAGCTTGCAACCACCGTCAAGCACAAGCCAGCGCCCTGCAAGAATGCCCCGTCATTCAGCCTCCTCACGTACAACGTGGCTGGTCTACCCGAAATCATCAACACCAATGACATTGTGGACAAGAAGAACAACGCCGCCTACATTGGCAAGAATCTGCGCGAGCAGTCATACGATGTCGTTCACCTCCAAGAGGACTTTCATCTCCACCCGGTCATCGATCTCAACGACAACCACACCTACCACACTTTGTCTTCTGGCTCTGTCATGTATGGTGACGGCCTCAACAGCTTTTCCAACCACAAAGGCTCGGAATTTGGCCGCTACACTTGGGAGGAGTGTGCTCTCAACGGGGGCGACTGCCTGACCCCCAAGGGTTTCACACACATGATATCTCACATTGACGGCCTCGATGTTGATATGTATAACCTCCACTCGGATGCTGGGTAAGTAACTCCCTAAAGATCCGTGGATGATAGCTAACATCTCTTTAGAAACCAGTGGCTCGATCGAAAGGCTCGCTCCATGGGACTTGACCAGATCCTTCGCCACATCAAGGAGAACTCCAACGGTCGACCCGTCATCCTCGCCGGTGACTTTAACGACCTATGGACCTGCTCCAAGCGCAGCATCAACAAGCTGACAGAGGCCGGCTTCACCGATGCTTGGGTGAAGCTCCATCATAACGGCACCATTCCCAAGCCCAACAAGAAGGCCAACTCGTGCGCCCACCCACCCCAGAACAACTCTTGCGAGGTTGTGGACAAGGTCTTGTAAGTGTTCCTTTACTCTGTCTTTGTTGATCACGACTAACCTTTATAGCTATCGAGCTAATGAGTCTGTGAACTTGAATGCGGTCAAGTTTAACTACGACTCTAGTATCTTTGTCTCACTTGACAAGAAGCCTTTGTCAGATCATTACCCCGTCCGAGTTGATTTCACCTGGTCGTATAAGGAGTCCAAGGGCCCTAAGAAGGTTAAGAAACCCAAGGCGCCTGAGCAGTCTGAGGATTCTGTAGAGCCCCAGGCGCCTAGCGCAGCCGAGAATCTGAATAAGCCCGAGGAGACTGATGATATCAAGGTGCCTGAAGAGCATGAGGAGTCCAAGAGGCTCAAGGAGGCTAAGGAACCTGAGCAGCCTAAGAAGTACCGTATACGCAAGGGGGTAAAGAAGCCTCAGTGGACGGAAAAGAAGGAGAAGAAGCAGAAGACTAAGGAGGTTGAAGAGCCCAAGAAGTCTGAGGATCCCCACCCGATTCTCTACCCTATGGGCCGGGGAATCTGAGGGCCCCAAGAAGCGAGGGGGCTTGGGAGGTCTATGGAGTAAGGTGTTTAGAAGGTGCTTCTAGTTTGTTTGGTACAGAGTGTTCGACGAGATTGTCAAGAAAAGATGAGGCGGGGCTTGGATCAAGAATGAGCCAAGAGTGTTCAGGGTGGTAATGGGTTTTAGTGTTGTTATAAGTAGTGTTAAGATTGTTTTTCATCTCTATGGCTGAGGTTCTTAAAATATGAAAGCTGTGAATACTCTAATTCAAAACAATAAAGGATGCTACCAGTAGAATCTCTCTATTTATCGGGATTCAGAATATCTACCGAGCCCAAGACCCGATATCTTGTGAATACGAGTGTGTTTATCCCCATTGGGAATCACACATGGAATAGCGACTATGGACACTCATCGCGGCCCGCTTGCCAAATGCAGTAACCTAGTCCTTGACCGAGGCATGGGTCAAGACTACGCCGTCGATTATCCGGTTCAGGTTCATGACTAGCATTTGTCGAATGGATTAATCCCGATTTTGCACGTGGTTCCATGATATCACTTCTCCTCTTTTATCGCTTTGAACGGTCAACGTGGTAGTGGTACCCCGACGGGTTTACAAACGTTCCTCAGGGTTGTTTAGCGCTTGGCATCGGGGAACGAGGGCTCAACATGGCATTTCATTTCCGCTCCTTGCCAGTAGATGCGTAGTTATATAGTATGGTTGTAGCCATTGCATTTATTCGCATTGAAGAAGGGGACAGCTCAATTCTTTCACTCATCAAACTGGGTCTTGTCGATTGGTGACCCTCTTTTCAAGCACTTCATCATGAAGCTTCACAGCCTAGGTGTGGTCGCCTTGAGCTCAAGCAGCTTGGCCCAGTACATCGATGTTGGAACCTTGCTTGATCCAGTCCAGCCTGTGCTGTTTCCTGATGCCGAGAGAGCGAGAAACCCTTTGGCCCATCTTGGTGCCAACGGGCCATGGCACATAGGTGAGCATTATCTGACACACCGGTTGCGAATTGTGCAATGTGATAACCTTGACTAGGTCCCGATGTTGCTGGAATCTCCTCTGAGATCCCCGACGGCTGCGTTGTCGATCAGGCTGCCTACGTATCCCGTCACGGATCCCGTTACCCAGACCCGGGCGCTCACAGTTCATGGGTTGAAATGGCTCGTCGTGTGAGTAGCCCCAGTTACAGCATGAGCTAAAAACACTCTGACAATTGGTAGTTCAAAGAGAGCAAATACACTGCCACTGGACCTTTGGCATTCTTCCACACCTGGGACACCCCCCTGACCAATCCCGATATGCAAATCGCCCAGCTCAGCAAGACTGGATACAAGGAGCTGTTTGACATGGGATACACTCTTCGCATCAGGTATGTATCCAACTTGTATCATCTCAGCATTATTCTGATTGGTATAGATATCCTGACCTCTATCAAGAGGGCGACAACTTTTACGTCTGGGCCAACAACTACACGCGCGTTCTCCAGACCGCCAAGCTCTTCATCCACGGATTCCTGGGAACCAACTCTTCTCTGGGAACAGTCGTCTCGGTCACCGGCAAGAACATGCCAGCTCACCTCGGTGACACACTTGCTCCTTCGGATATGTGTCCCGCGTTCAAGGATGACAGCGACAAGCAACAGGCCGCGTGGCGGGCTACTTGGCTGCCGTCTTTCAAAAAGCGACTCTCTCAGTACATAAAGGGAGACCTTGAGCTTGATGACGCGCACTGGAACGACTTCCCTTACATCTGTGGTTTCGAGTCACAGATTACCGGTCGTCTGTCACCCTTCTGCAACACCTTTACTCAGAAGGAGCTTGAGCAATACGAGTATCAACAAGACTTGAGATACTACTACGGCGTGGGCCCCGGGGCGAATGTGGCGTCCAAGATGATGGCTCCCTTCCTCAATGCTTTGGTGCAGAGGTTTGTTGCTGGTCCAGATGCCGAGGGCGTTGACTTTGAGGGCCGTCCTTTCAAGCTCCCCAAGCTACTTATGAGCTTCCTCAACGACGGCCAGCTGAACGAGCTGGCCGTTGCTACAGGCGTCTTTGACAAGCAGAAGCCTCTCCCCCTCGATAACATCCCCAAGGATCGACTCTGGCGCAGTTCAAACATCTCACCCATGCGAGGCACTATTGCTTTTGAGCGGCTCAGCTGCCCAGTAAAGGGCAACCCTCGGAAGCCCAGCAACAAGAAGGATACCTTTATCCGGGTTCGCATCAACGACGCTGTCTATCCTGTGCCGTCATGCCAGGATGGCCCAGGCAAGTCTTGCTCTGTGAAGAACTATGCTCGATACTTGGAGAAGCGTCTCAAGAAGGACGGAAGCTTTGCAAAGATCTGCAACGCGACTGATACTGCTACACCAACCAAAGTGCTGGGGGCCAGCTTCTTCACTGACCTGGCTCAGCCGCACTTGCAGCCGGTGAAGCCTTAGATAGGGGCAGTATGGCTGGCTGAACACTTTTGTGTGTGTTGCTCCGACAACGACCTCATGTATAGTATGAGAATTGTTATGATTCTTAATAAGGTTCTTCACCAAGGTTAATAACACAGTGGTTGTGAGTCAGGATGTTTGATTGACTATCTTGGCGCCAGTATGTAAGTCGTTAAGGTTAATTAGGGTCATGAGCCCCAATGCATACGCTACATAAAACGTTATCCAAATCATGTCTACTCGGACCCAGGCTCAGCATCATTCTTGCTTGTTCCAGGAGCCAGCTGGCCTTGCTTCTTTGCTCGCTTCTTCTCCCATCTGAATCCGAAGTAAATGGCAATGTACAGGAAGACGGCGAATGTGGCAAATCCTATGTAGAGTTTAGCTCCGATGCGCCAGTTCGGCGCTTCAGAGGCAGGATAAGCTGCGAGAGGAACAAAAGCGCTGAGAAGGTAGGCAAACAGAGTTCCGGATGCGAAGAGCATTGTTCTGACCTGAGGCTCGTGGGGCAAGTTCTCCGAGGCCCAAGAACATAGAAGCATCATCGAAACCCTGGACCACGTTAGTATTAAAGCTTGATGAAAGGGTTTATGAAATAACGGCGGTACTCACGCTCCTGTATAGTTCATGTACCAGCCAGCCATGTACAGTTGCTCGTTCTTGGGGCGAACGATTAGGATGGCCAAGGACGTGATGTTGACAGTCTGATAATGTTAGACGAGACCAGACAGAAAAGAGTGGAAGTTCCTCACAGAATGCACGAGCAAGAATGGTAAACGCGTGCCAAAGTAATCACTTGCACTGCTGTAGATGACCTCAGCTGCTAGCTGGGCTGCTTGTCCGATGATGGGTAGATAGTTCAACATGGCAACAGTACTTTCTAGTCGTTAGTCATGAATTCGTGGTATTAGAAGGTGTACCAACTATTTCTTTGTTCCGTCGGGGTTCTTGAGAGACTTGAGCCAAAGGTTGTAGTAGTTGGCTGGGGCAAAATTGCCACCAATGGGCCACGCAACTGCACTTTGTTAGAGACAAGAGGTGGAAGACTCAAGGTGAACTTACTTCCAATCGCCCATAGCTGCCAAAACGTGAAGCAGCGCAGAAAGGTCTTGGGTGTGATGCCGATCTGAGGCTTTCGGTTGACGCGACGAGCACGCGCAAGGGCAATTTCTAGGAAATATTAGAACATGGGACCCCCAGTTCTCAGGCATGGGAGCTTACCGATGTGACGGGGCTTCAGATAGAACTTTGCAAGGCGATTTGGGCTCTCGGGCTATCAAGCTGTTAGTTAGTACCTATCTTGTACGAGGTCCTGTTGCACTTTGCCACTTACATATCCTGGGAGCAAGAAAAAGGCTACTAGAGCCACAACGATGGTACAGACACCCTATCAACCTAGTCAGCTCAAATTTCCGTACGAGTCAGTCAGTTATCTCACATTAATGATAAAGGCCCAACGCCATCCTGAACGACCCAGTACGCCTTCCATGTTGGTTGACAACCCTCCTTGCATGGCTCCAGAGATCATGGCACCAGCGGGCTGGGCGATATTGTATAGACTCATTCGCAAGGCCACCTCATGTGGGAGATACCACTGGCTGAAAATGGATTAGTTACGCCGCGTCGACGAGGAGCAGAGTGGAAATACCTGATCATTGTGAAGTAGGCAGGCCAGGTAGTTCCCTCGAAAAAGCCGATGAGGAACCGAAGTCCATAGACCTAGCATTCAGTTAGTTATTTGCCGTAATCTGTAAATTGACAGTGTTATCCGAACCTGGTTGTGGTTGGTGACTACTGATAAACAGCATGTCAACATTCCCCAGATCACCTTCTCTCGTGTTAGAAGCATTCACGGTCAATGACTGGTAGGTATCTCCTCTCGTACCTCGCAGGCGGGCAGCCACTTTGAAGGACCAATATGGGAGATAAGAATGCAAGACGGCCAAAGCATTATGATATAACCGATACTGGCCACGGTCAGTGGGGGATTTGATGATTATTGTTTCGTTGATGAACCTACTTGAAATAGGTGGTGAAGAAGTTCAGCTCATTGCCATAGAGGGAAAGATCTTCCTTCATACCCGAGACATAGGCATTGCTCTATACCCCGTTAGACTTGGCTGACTCTCATGAGCTTGATGTCACTCACAATATTCGTCTGGTCAATGTATTTGAACATGTATCCCAAAAACCCGATGACCAAGAATCCCAGATCGAGTCTCCAAACAAACGCCCTCTCTTCCTTGGGATCGACATAATCGCTGGCCTGGACTACCGTCTCAACGGGTGTTTTTGCGTCAGGATCATAGCTGGTTGGAGATGAATCCTCGTGTGCCTGGATAATGTCGGTAGCCATCTTGCAAACTGACTGCAGGTGATCTCCTCAAGCCGATTTAGAGGCCAATAAGCATATACAAGATGCAGCCAAGGTGCCAATAAAAAGAAAAACCAAAGTACGGTCGGGTTTAGTCGGGGTTTATCGACCCGAGTCGATATCTGATTGCATCAGGCCCAGGACTGAGTGCGTGCTCATGAAACATGGGTCAACTTGAGCGACTGCTTCAAGCACGCTATAGGAAGCCTGTATCAGAGGGAGCATGGATACCACTAGTTCGAGTACCCTGCATACTGGCGTCGGGGCACTTCCGACCCTGGAGGATTTTGCCCTTTTCCAACTTGGATGGGTGGGGGTTGATGACGAGATATCACTTGCATTCAGCTATTCCCACACGCAAACTCCGTCAAGATCTTTGAACCTCGAGCTCTTTAGCGAATGCTGCGCTGTCTAACCTGTTTAAAGTGTAGGAGGGCTGCTACGAGGTGAAGTGTGAAGGCGTAATGTTGTGCTTGCCATTTACGATCTAAACTGACAGCCGCCTTTCAGTCAACAGGGGCGAGACCACGAAGAGCACTGTTGAATTTTATACGTAATGTGATCTCGGTATAACTTGGAAGTGGAGAAATAGGCAAGAAATGGAGCTGTTTGGTATTGAATCTTACTTAAGTAGTATCTGGTCGTTTAGAACTTGAGACGAAGGAATTCGTCCAGAGGTATAAGCGTCTTGATCTTGCCTTGCCGGAACAAATTCCTTCTCTCTTTGTAAGCTCTATGCGTTGCAAGCCATTCTTCAGTGTGTCCCTCCATTGGCTCAACGTCCGGGCCAGTCGCAGCGTCGTTAACAGAGTCCACAAGATCTTTGATGTATGCAAGCTCAGCGCCCTCCTCTGCCAGACTGTGAAAGTTGCGGCCTCGGCCTCTAAGGCTAATCCTCTCGGTGTAGGCTTCGCGGAGAGCTTGCTTACTGGGCAGTCGTGTCTTGCCCGTGAGAACGCGTGCAACGGCTTGTGCTTGGAAGTCAAACACGGAGAATGTGGAAACGTAGTAGGGAATTCCGATAAAGCTTAGAGACGGATCTTCGATATAGAAGATGTCTCTGTGTAGGTTGTGCACCATGTTTGCTTCTGAGGTGACTAACACTTCTGGGGTGGCGTTGTCGGGGTCCAGATGGTCATTGTGATACTGGGGGAGAAACGGGAACGAAGTGAGATATCCCGTGGCCACAATGACGTGATGAATATCTTTGAGGGTCTGCCCATCCTTCAAGGAAATTTGGCCTGGGATAGGTGATTGTTCCTCGAGGTCGCTTTTGGGAATGGCATCAGGTTCGAGTGTAAACTTAGTCACCTCGCCAACCCTCTTGACAATCTGAGGCAGAACTTCTGTGGGATGATCGAAAATGCCTCCCCGAGTGCTTTGGAAAATGCCTGTGGTGACCTCGCTCAACTCTCGACAAACATCGAGCGCCGAGGTACCGCCTCCGATGACCAAGACATTCTTGTCTCGAAAGCGGTCCGAGTTGCGATACTCCTTCGTATGACTGATCCTGTCCTTGAAGAGCTCTTTCCACTGGCTCAGGCCCGTAATATTAGGGACGCGAGGTAGATTGTAGTGCCCAGAGCAGACGACGATGGCATCAAACTCCCACCTTCTCTCAACAATCCGAGGCGTGCCGTCCTTTGCCAGGAGAGTGATGGTTCGAACGATCCATGTTGTCCCCTCTGGTGACTTGGTGGCATTTTCGACTCGGGTATTATAGAGAGTGACCTCGTCAAGGCCATTTTCAGTGCTGAGGGTTTGGAGATATTTGGCAATCTCCCAGTGGCTCACGTTCTCAGGTGTCCCCTTGGGCCAAGGCTTGAGGTTGCTGTACAACAGGCTGGTCGGGACATTGTTCTTTAGTCCAGAGTATGCCGGCCCAGGAGGAGCAAAAGCAACTTCGAGGGCATCCCCGTTAGAGGTATTCAGTGGATGGTGCTGCTTGCTCGGTTGTTGTGGGAGGAACTGGCCAGGGACCGACGTCGCATAATCCCCCAGTGATGCTGCCTTGCTGGGGTATACCACGCTGTTGGAGTCTGTCCTTGGATCAAAGTTCCAAACACCAGATGACACTCCTGATCGCTCAAACACCACCACGTTGGCCCCTTGTTTGCGGAGGTGAGCACCGGCGCAGATACCGCTTACACCGGAGCCAATGACAGCCACGCGGGTACCTTGGCCAAAGATCGGTGTTTCGGCTGAAGGAGCGGTCGTGCCATCCTGTGGTATAGAGCCCATTGCAGGGGCCAGAGCGGTATGATGGTGCAAGAAAGGGAGACGGTTGCTAGCTATTCGGATGATGTGCAGGGAGCCATGGCCAGATAAGAAACCCTCCTGCGGGGGCGCGTGAAAGCTCGGAATATTTCCCCATCACGCTTCGAATGCCCGCGGAGAACAGGATTAGCTGCATCTCCGTCAATAACCCCATATCGGCTGGGATAGCATCTGAGCGGGGGAAGTCCGACATAGCAATAAGCCCTGCCGAGCTCGTTATCTCCAGATTGAGAGATTCTACTCCACCTGGAGGGGATAGAACCATCTCCTCGCCTAATCAGTTGGTGTCAACGCTCAAATCCTAGCACGCGTGAGGTAGCATCTATCACGCAATGGATCCTGTGCCGTGTACCCGACACAACGTTAAGCTTGGAGATAAAGTCCCGCAGCATATGTGCATTCTTTTGACTAGGACAGATGCCTAATGTTGCTGTAAATGGACACGGGATGCAGATCGGCAGGCATAGTCATTAGTAATCCTCACAATGGCATCAAATCACTCTCGAGATGCGTCAGTTGCGCGATCAAGGACCACTATTCCATCAACGTCGACACTATAGCCGAGGACTGATATGGTGCGCTTAGGACGGAAATAAGCCGTATATGCCGACCCCAGGATTTGGCCCCTTTCTATGACCTTGTTAGGGTTAGAGCTGTCGGAATATTGCGACTGCATTGTCGGCCTGTTGAGACGCCGACGACGAGAACTACTTGGTGTTTTGCGCGATTTCGGAGGACCTAGGACCTAACATTGTACTACGATTTCGTGTTACTTATTGCGAGCTCAGAATCGTCATCGAGAGCCAAGTGCTTGGTTAGACAGGGGCATCCCACGATTATTGCACCAACATCTCGTACCTAAGTATACACATTCCAAACATGGGTCAAGAGGCGCCAAACTCCGGCTCGGATGTCCCCTCAAGCCATGCATCTCCAAAGCTGGAGGTGGCCATTGCTGGAGGTGGCATCGCCGGATTCATCACTGCCATTGCTCTGCTCAAGCATCCCGGGGTCAATGTCCAGGTCTACGAACGGGCCCCGGAACTCACAGAGATCGGTGCGAGTATTGGACTTGGACCTAACGGTCTGAGCTCCTTGGACAAGCTCGGAGTCGAAAATGCTCTCACTGGCGATATCTTGTATCGACAGAAGTCCGGCTGGCCAATGATCTACCGACACTGGAAAACAGGAGAGATTATCGATCACGACGAGCATCACAATGTCAAAGACAAGAGACACTTTACGACACGCTACCACAGAGCTCACCTACACAAGGCTCTTTATGAGAATCTTCCAAGCGAGATTGTCCATTTTGGCAAGAAGTTGACTGACATCAAGGCGGATGCACGTGAAGGTTGGTGATTTCCACTGTTGACACACGATGTACGCCCAGACTAACAGCTGAAAAGGCGTAACCCTGTCATTTGAGGACGGCACAACTGCCAAGGCAGATATTTGCATAGGCTCAGACGGCGTGCACTCTGTAAGTACTTGATCGACCCATTAACTGGCGGTTGTGCTGATAATTGTAGCGCGTCCGCAAGACCTTTGTACCGTCGCATACACTTCGCTGGACCGGGTGGGTCGCACTCCGGGCCGTCTACGACATCTCGTTGCTAGATGGTATCGAGTATCCTGAAGATGCTGCTCACTGGGTGAGTTCTACGAGACAAGAGCTATATAGACTATTGACTCACTCATTGTGCGAAGATTGGCCACGGAAGACACCTTTTCCAGTCTCCGCTAGGTGAGCCATCCGCAATTCGATGTAATACTCGATTTATCGGCTGATATCTTCTCAGGCAAGGGTCTCTTCACTGTCGTAGGAGGATATCATGCAGATCCCAGCGACCCTAACGCACCAGGACAAGGCATCAAATGGGATGATGTGGGCGATGTTGAAAAGTTCAGGGAGCTGTACAAAGTGAGTTGTCTATTACTATGTATGGAACAACAGCCTAAACTCTCACCTCGATAGGATTGGAACCCTGCTATTCGTGCCTTCACTCAAGCTGCTCCCTACATCAGGCAGTTTCCCAACTACACCGGTGACCCCCTTGAAACTTGGTCATTCGAGAACCGAGTTGTCCTCGTTGGCGATGCCGCACATGGCCACGGCGGTGCTTTTGCGGCTGGAGGATCTCTAGCTATCAATGACGCCCACGCCCTGTCCCTAGCTCTTCTCCACGTCTGGCCTCCTTCATCAACCCAGAAGCCCTCAGTGGCCGAGATTGGCAGGATATTTGAGCTTTACGAGGCCACAAGAAAGCCACAGGTGAACAAGCTTTTAGGTGCTGTTCATAAGGCTGTTGCAGGCAAAAAGCTCAAGCTGGAGGAGGGGAAGCCCGAGACAGATGAGCAGCTCCGTCAGAGGGTACGGGACAGGATGGATCCGTACTGGATCGCCGAGCACGATGTCTTAGTGGCATTTGAAGAAGTCATTGCCAGGGAGCAGGACGCACGAGTGACATCATGATAGTGGTCAGCTAAGATAAAGGGCATACGTTGAGAGCTTTCTTGAGTGACTTATAGCTATCTAGGAAGGATTAAATCTAGAAGATATAGTGACAATGAGCCATTAATAGGCTTCAGAAATTTCGCCACCATAGACAAATGCCAATATCCGCATATTCAAGGAGCTTAAATGGTCAAAGACGTTTTAAATTCTTTCCATATGGGCTCCTTTTGACGTTCCCCGAGCTTTAAAAGGCCAGGACAGCACCTCCAATCCTGTATTCCACATCCTTGTATAATCCCTCTTCCCCAGGAACGCTGAAGATCCACTCATTGGCCGGAATTTGATTGCTACATAGCCAATTTTGGAGGCTGATAGGGTATCTCAGAAACCCGAAACTGGAGGTGTCCTGGCTGCCGAAGACTGCTGAAAACATAGTTCGGGCTTTTCGGATGGTATTTTGATCGCTCGGTAAACTGAGCAAGACTTGCATTATCTTTTCAGGATCCATCGGAAAAGGTCTCGACATGCCTAGGAGGAGCTTCTCTTGTTCCTCTCGTCCAAAATGCCTACTTCTCTCGCCGCTGTCTCTCTCTGGTACCTGATCCGAGTGAGACCGAATGGAGACCGGCGCCCCCGGCCTCAAGCTAGGAGGCAGACTGTCATCCGCTGGAAGTATTTCGGATGGTAGCTGGTGCAGCATCTGTTGTCGAAAGGGCTCATACTGGAGAGCGCCCGAACCTGAAACGTTAGGAGGCCCTGGGCCCTCAGGTTCCTGAGTTTCTGGTTCCCCACCATCACCATCCTGACCGCTAACTCGGCGCCTATCTGGAACTGTTGGTGAGATTTGATTTGGAGACTCTGCAATGAAGCCGCTCGCGGAGCCGGAACTGCGAGATGACTGTCCCGAAAATTCACTGGTCCACTTGGTGTCGAAGTATTCGTCGTCTGGGACGTAGCCTGTGCCATCTATCATTTCTGGGATTTCCACTTCGCTGCTGCCGCCCTCCTGTGCCGCAAGTTCGACCACCGCAGCGGAATCATACTCTACACCCTCTAACCATTCCAGCAACGCCTCTTCAAGCTTTTCATCCTGGGGCAGAGTAAAGGTCCCAACAGCCTTGGAGAGATTGTGCGTGACAGGCTTCGTCCAGGGCAGAGCTCGAAGCGAGAACTCATAAACATGTCTCAGGACATGGTCGATGAGTTCTGGAGAGTCCTCCCTCCCATATGAGTAGCATAATGGGCAGGAAGTAATTCCCATGAGTTTCTTCTTAGACCAAGGAAGCAGGGTTTGTAAAGTGAGCCTTTCGACATCGCTCTGATGCTGAGTTTCGAAGTGGTGCACAATTGCCTCTTCACTCTCCATCAAGATGTCAGTCTCTTCGCACAAGGGACAGTGCCAGTGAGACCTGTGATCGGCTTGAACATGGGCTTTCCATTCCTCTCGGGTGCCAAAAAGTAGGGGCTGGGGTATGGGGCACTCCTCAATGATGCAAGTATATGGAAGCAAGTCCTCGTCAATGTGTTTTCTGGGGAAGCTTTATTAGTTAACAGTACGAGACGAGATGATATGTGCTTCGCACCTCCATGTGCTAGAATCTTTCATTTCTTCAATCGGAATTTCCTGGCAACAGCACGGACATTTGCTCAAGCGCCGACCTTCGACATGTGGAGGCGGCCTGGGGAACTCGGTGGCTGCTACTAGGGGTATGATCTGGACCTTGGCAGTTCTAGGAGCATAGCTCCTCTTTCCTTTGGTCTTTGAAGCGTCGTCCACTGTGAACCCGTCCGTGATACTCCTTTTGGTAGGTGGTGTTCGCTGATCATCGCTGTGTTTCGATATAGTTCGAGGGGCCTTCGTTGAGAGTTCAGCCTCTTTACCCTTCTTTTTCAATACTATATCTGTTTGGGGAGTTCGATCGGCCTTGAATTGTTCTGACACATCTTGTTCTGGGACAAGAGGTTTTTTCGCAGTAACGACAACGCGGTCCTGTGTCAGAGGAGTGGCCTGGAGGGTTCTTTTCGACCTCGCTACGGAGGAGTTCGTTGGCTGAGATGCAGCTTCTTTGTCCTCAAATCTCAAAGATTTTTCTTCCTGGAAGAAATGCTCGTCCTTGCTTTCGTCTGGTCGGCCTTGTTCTTGCTTGCGAAATCCCTTCTGAGCAATGACGAATCGATGCCGTCTCTGAAGATTGGCCTCTATCAGTCTTTTTTGAACTATGCTCAAGTTCAAAGGGTTGAGCTCTCTCTGAAGCCCTGATTTGCTTGGCCGAAGAAGGATGACGCATTCGAGGTACCGCTTCAACTCGTCATAATCGCGCGGGTCAAACAGTGGAGCAGCTCTCTGGCGTCGCGAAGCCTTTCTAACGTGTCTGATTGACGTAGAAATAATGGTGAGGTTTTCAAGGGTTGAGTCGATACGTTCCACAGCCTCAACTATCGGCTGGCCCTCTGCCAATAGGGTTGAATAGTCTGCCACAAAGTCGGCCAGCATGATCAGAATCGTCTTTACCTGGAAGAGATCATCGGGCTTGCTTTGGAATCTGAAATCCAGGGATCCAGTGCCCTCAGAAATTGCTCCAATGCCATCAGCCCAGAGGCGAAGATCGGCCAACCTCGTTTCCATGGCAGAGCTGCGTCCATTCTCCGTTGAAGCACAGCCTTCGAATAGGGAAATGCATTGCTGTGTGAGGTCAAGCACCGAGGACGAGACTCGATCATCTAATTCTGAAGACGATGTGCGGCTTGACATGTTGAACCAGGGGGGGCAATAGGTAGCCCTAATTCCGGGTTGTCCTTCAAGTGGTATACCATGAAGTTCAGTGAGACATTTATGCTCCAACCTTGGGCAGACATCAGCCTCGTCTCCCCTCAGCGCTTAGTTAGCTATCCGGACCATCTTACTCGTTCTTGGCATTGTCTGGGCTGCATGAGGCGGGGCTCTATCTTCAGCCCCAGCCTCCACGTGAGCACCTCCCCCCCAGATTCCTGTCAAACCGCTCAGCTCCTAGACTGTAACCTGTCACGGTTTCCCGCCCGTCAAAATGGCCGGCGAGAATGCTGCGCACATGTTGGCGTCATGGGGCAAGACATTCAGCCCCATTCTACTCAGCATCTGTCTCAACACAAGAAGAAAGTTGCCGAGTCATGTCCGCTGTCAGGCGAGCCAGATTGCGGTGTGCCTCGGGGCCGCCTCTGCCTCGATTGAATCACTGCCACAGTACTGGATAGAGCCAGATTTGAACGAATTCTGCCGTGACATGCTCACAGAGTTGACAGAAATCTGCATAGTGAGTTCCACCCTACCTCATGGATCAAACAGGCGTTTATCAACATGACCAGTGGCCAGCACAGATACAAATGTCCCGACTCTCGGCGGATATCGTCATGAATCATTGCCTCGGCTTATTGGCCAAAACGGACAAATCTAGTATGAAGAAATCTATCGCCAGATTCTTCTCTTTGGCAGATAACATGGGGAGAATAGAACGCTTCACACAAGTCTGCCAGCATCTATACAAGATCGTTGTCCCGGCTGGTACTGGAGAAGCTCAAAGTCCTCCGCAGAGCCTACACGACGTGGCGCAGTATGACCATTCCAAGCATAACGTGGCGCTTTTCAACGTCCTTCAGCATCACTGCCGGTGCTGTACTCACCTGCATAGATTGCATATAAACAAACATTTGCTGTGGCATCCTACCAGGCTATGCCTCGAGGGAAATTGCCATGATTCTTCCCTCAATATCCTGGTCTCATCTCTGGACATGTCCTATTGGCAAGAGCTTCGATTGAACATGTAAGATATCCGTTCCACATGTTAGGAGAACTCAACTAATAGATGCGAGACTTTCGAGCAACTCTGTCGCAGCCGCAAGCTCGGAGATGCTGGGCCATGGCCAGATTTGCTCTCTGGTGGACCAGTTGCTGTTTGCTCGTATTCTCTTCGAATTCAAGCCAGACTGCGGCCTTTACCAGCTGCCTCACTCACAAGTACAGGAGTTGATTCGGGCTTCTGGACAGGGAGAATCCCTTGCCAGTGCCCTACAGAATTACGATTTCGATCCCCGAGACAGAATTTTGCTTTCTTACTCTATCGCCCGAGCGTACTGGCAGTTCTATGATTCGGAGCTGATGCGGGAAAAATGGAGTAGCGAGTCTATCTGGTTCATGCCAGCGGCCAACAGCGAACTAAAGGATGCGTTACCATTGCAAGCATTTGTCTCGTTCCCATTTGGGGCACCAGATGACCCCGCTGAGGAATTTATACACGACCCAAATATCCTTATCAATCACCGTTGTCCTCGCATCTTCGCTCTTGGGGTTCTTCTCCTCGAAATCGGCCTTGGCAGGCCAATCCCAACAGTCGTCTTCCCGAGCCTCGACTCGCAGGCTAACTTTAATCACAATGCAGCGATGAGCTTTCTCGAGGAACTCCGAAAAAACAAGTGGAATGGCTTTTCCAACAAGACGTTTTTTATTAAAGCTGTCGAGTATTGCCTTGATTGTGACAACTTTTTCCAGGAATCAAATCATGTTGGTGCTACACGCCAAGCAACAGAACCCTACGAGAATAAGGATGGCATTTCCACTAGACGAAACAATCTTTACAACCGAGTAGTACGACCTTTGGAATGGTTGGCGATCAACGGCTTCAAGTACAAGTCCACGGAGCTACGATACCTGCGGAAAGCAGTGAAGATGGCTCACAACCCTTCTCCGGCTCCCGCAGCATTTGTTAGCCCCGTCCCCCTGGGAGGCAAGTTTCACAGCGGTCTTCTCTCTCAGAATGACTGGATGGAAAGGCTTAAAGGAATCAGCTCACAAATAGACAAGAGATGGGTGGGTCCTAAGCCTATCCGGGTCGCCATACTAGACACTGGCATCAACTGCGAAATGCCTTACTACCAAGACGAAGAGTCTGGAGAAGACAGCATGGGTCAGATAGAGTGCTTCCGAGACTTTGTAGATCCAAAGTCAACTTACAAGAGGGACAACTTCGGCCACGGAAGTCTCATGGCCAGGTTGGTTGCAGAGGTGACTCCGTTTGGGTCGGCTCCGTTTGTGAAGATCATAGTTGCACGTGTTGCAGATAACACCAACGACTTGGCCAAGAGTAAGGACAAGATTGCCGAGGTACTTTTACTGTTCATGGCACTGCATTGGTTTCATTCCCACTTACATGTTCGCAGGCTATACGATGGGCAGGAGAGGAAAAGGCGGATATCATTTCCATGTCTTTTGGGTTCCCCAGCAAACATGAAGGAATATACCAGGCAATCCATGAAGTCTCCTCCCGAGAGGGTGGTGCCATATTCCTCGCCAGCTCAGGGAACTCGTCTGATGAAGCGGAAGCATTCCCAGCTCGACATCCAAACGTCCTCTCCATCTACGCAACGAACCGCCACGGCACATTTCTGGATTCCAACTCCCAGCGTCCCACTGACGGGAGCTACATCCTGGGTACTTTCGGGAATGATATTCCCCCCAGGATTACCGCTGACTTCGAGAGCGAGTATCGTGGCGTGTGCCAGCCAGGGTCATCGGTTGCGACAGCAGTAGCCGCTGGCATTGCTGCTTTAATGCTGGCATTCATCGCCAGCCGCCCCCAGAGCTTTTCCTCTCCCCTTAGTGTTGGGGTTTTCCAGCGGGCATATTGCTCAGAGGGCATGAAGGCACTGTTTCGGGAGATGGGACCAAATGTGAGTAATGGTCAATGTTTTATAAACCCAGTTTATTTCTGGCGAAAGAATGGTAATCCCGATGCCATGTTTCACGCCATACATGCTCGTTTGTCCGGCATAGATAGATTTCCATAGAACACGTAACACGAGTACTGGCGTGACCCGTGGCCGCCATGTGCCTTGTTGATGCCTAGTCGCTCTAGGCGATAGATTCGGGTTAGAAAATGAAGGATAATTAAACTGATGTCCTTAGAGATTAGAAATCATTGTTTGTGGGAGATAGTGTTTTCAGTACGTATACAGTCGGCCTACTAATAGATATGGAATGTTTCGCTTCCGTGGTATAGGATGGTTTTTCATGAATGAGACTACTGAGGCAGTCTGTACATCTACCTATCTTGTAGACACTCTACCTGCGATTAAACACGATAACATGCTCATCTCCAACGATCTTCTCCTCAACAGTTGACTTGACAGCCTTCTCTTGTTTAAGCCATGCGGTGGTCACATCGGCCAGCTCCATCTCCTGATTTTCATCGTCGTCATCCCCATTGCCCCCGGTGAAAAAAGCAGTGGTGCCCGAGAAGAGACTAGACTCGGCCTTGTCATCTTTTGGCCGTATGACGTGCAATCGGTAGGCGAATACAACGCCGGGAGCAGTGTTGTAGCTGTGAGACTCGTGTTTTTCATTGCCGGCCGATACGCCGCCCCCAGTTTCCACAGGAACACCCAGACCCGTTGCCGAAGCTGACCCGTCAACCGCTACTGAAGTCGTTGAGCCCGTCGTGGTCGTGACGGAGAAGGAATCCTTTGCCACCCGAAGGCCAGAGATGAGATAGATGGGCCGCTTGCGATAACGGCCGAAGCGGCTGCCGTTGACGAACTCTTTGACTGCGTCCAGCCGAACAATAGCGCGAAGGGCGTCTGGAGTTAGGGCCTGAGAAAAGAAGCGCACTTCGTGGTCAACAGTGCCAAACTCGCGATCTTTGTACTTGGAAACATCCACGCTTCCCGAGACGGAGGCAAGATCGACAAATTTGGCAAAGATGTTGGCGCCTGCGGAACGACCCGAGCCGGCGGAGTGAGCGTGACCCGTTTCGGTGATCGTCGTAACTGCGGGGAGAGAAATATGCAGAGTCTCCTCGGAGTCTAGCGACGCAAGGGCGAGAGTCGGATGGTCAGGATACTTGAGGATCATACCCAGGCGGATCTCGCCTTCCGGGAAGAAGTTGAAGTCGGGCGGCAGAAACCACGTTTTGGCCATGGCGAGAGATGTTGCAGGAGGGATGACCTGGCTTCCTACGCAGAGCCTAGTGAGGCTTTATTGCCACCAAGTGGCGGGGGGCCTCAGCCGCAGACTCATGCAGGGTCTCAATAGCCAAGGAAGATCAGCTAGGGCGCCAATAACAAGAACTCGTGAGCTTCATACGTCTTAGTGAACAACTTGATCGTCATAGCGGATGCAATATTCAACCTCCATCTTTGAGATATAATATTGAAAATCGCTGAGAAACTTGATCATAGCGACCGAACCGATACGCGGCTTCAATCTCCCATGTATTCAACTGCACAAAGGTTTTCTACTCCTTAGGCTGACCTCGAGCTATATGCCCTAGCCGTAAATCCTACATTGATGCACCGTCCCTGCTTGAAAGTGTCACTCCCACCATCCGCCCACCAATCCGTCCGTTCATACCAACATCCATCCCTCTTGTAAAAGACGGCTCTCTGGCGATGACGTCCGTAGGCCAACACTTGAAAGGACTGGGTTGGGAAGTTCTTGGGGGCACAGGTGTTGTCCCAGACATTAAAGACCTTGGACTTGCCGGTGCAGTCTCGGTCGGTGAAGGCACGAATCTTGAATGAAGAGGTTTCAATAGTGAGGCAGAGCAAGGCGAGGACTTTTCCGATACGCATTTTTGGAGACGAGTCGTGGGATGTTGACGGTGGCTAGAGGAAATGGTGCATGCTGGTTTGAATGAATAAGTACGTTGAACGGGGTGGAAGGTTCCTTATATAGATCTAGTCAAGATGACATGTTTGTACTAGGTTCTTTACCTTTGAATCTCAAACAAGCACTACACACCGCTCGCTCTCGTAAACTGGGTCAGTGCTACCACCCAACCAGCTGGATCTCGGTTCTGCAGCGAATGAGCAGAGAGGTGAGATATTGCTCTCCTGGATCAAGGATGTGACGGTAGTCCTAGGAGGTCTCACGGGCAAGTATAAGGATCAGATTCTGCGTGATGTGTTGAACGACATTTCGCTTTGCCGCGTGGAGTAACAAGACCACATATGATGGCGGTAACGGCCACCAGCGTGACTCTTATTGTGTTCGCTACTACGAGGCTACATTGGCGGAGTAATGGCGAGTGGACTGAATGAGTCGCCAAGGGGCAAAGATCCCTAATCTCCAATACCTGCTTGAAGGATTGTCGTTGATTCGCCTGTGGCAAGCTGCCAGGCTGCCAGGGATGCCTGCATGCCTGATTTTTGCCAACCGACAACAAGTGCGGAGTACGGGGCACTGCGGTGACAGCTGTCAGGTGATCTTCTCTCCTTCCGCTCACTTGTGTGCCAACGAGGTTGCATCTTTCACCCAAAAGTGCCATCATCACCACTCGCCCAATCGCCCAGCAACACGACAAGACACGACGTTTGCCATCCAGCGTAACCACGAAGGGAGCCCTGGTACCGTTCAGTCTTTCTGGAATCGGGACGCAACCTGTAGACATGGATCCTTTCAGTGCGTTGGCCACCACCGCCGCCATCGTCCAGTTTTTAGGAATTGGAGGCAAAGTGTTTGTTGGCTGCTGGGAGAAATACGACCAGCTTCAAAAGGTGTCATGGGGCCGTAACAAGGAACAGCGTGAGGTTGCGGAAGAACGCTTCGAGCGTGAACTGCGAGAGAGTGTGGGTAGGCTCACCACTCTCGTGTCTGAGGCCCGACTCCCCTCGACGGAGGGGCTTGCTTCGCAACCTGCAACGCCCACTCAGCAGCAGTTAATCAACGCAGCATCCAAGTGCTCAAAGATTCGAGCCAATGTTGCTCAAATCGCCGATCGCTTTGTCGCCGAACCGAACGGTGACGCCAATCTCAAAGGACGTCGACCACTTGCGCTGTTTTGCCGTTCCAAGAGTCAAGAGTCCAACGCTCTCTCTCTTGTGACAGCCAAAGAGATTAAGAAAATAGAGAATCAATGTGAGGCTGTTCGGAGCCAGGCGATAGGCTCGGTTCTTCTATGTCTCTGGTGAGTTCCTTCTAATCTCGCGTCTTGTCTACTGTCACTCACCTCAGGACACTATTTCGAAGAGCATATCGCTGATAGAGCGGTCGTCATAGGGAGAAATGCAAACAGGCCAAGCAATGGGAAGTACATTTCGGTGCCCAGTTGAACACGATTATCAGCCTGCTCGAGAATATCGACAATCAAACAAGACTATCAACTTCGACCAGCCATACAAGAGCATCGAAAGGAGACCACAGTGACCTTATGGCGGCGCTCCTTGAAGATCTCAATAACGATGCCGGAATCATCACCGTCGACAGAGTCCAGTTCCGAGACGCCGTCCTATCGTTGGTTGAAGCCGGACAATCGATATCACTCGTGGAGCTTGGAAAAGAGCTTATGAAGGCTCTTGGCACTGGTGGCGGAGCCCCACAAGTCATTCGCAATGAGTTGGTTGAGGTCCTATGGAGAGAAGGCTGGGAAATGGACATGTCCATACCAGGCGTCTCGGCAACCGAGACTTTGCCTAACCTAGACACCGCCATTGTTGCACAAGCGGCCCGCACCAGTGTCCGGTTTGTCGGCGCTGATGCGCGTGAAGCAGCCATTTCGACAACCTTTGGGGACACCTACGGTTGGATTCTTCACTCCAAACCTCCCGAGCAACATGACAAGCCCTTGTGGGACAGCTTCCCGAAATGGCTTGCCGACAACTCTAGTACGGTCTACTGGATCACCGGCAAGGCCGGTTCTGGCAAATCAACCATGATGAAGTTCCTGCTTCAGCAGCCACTTCTACAGGACCACCTCTCAAAGGGACTCGGGAATTTGCGTCTCTTTGTTGTGAGATATTACGCCTGGAGCGCGGGGAAATATCTACAAAAATCCTTCGAGGGCCTCAAGAGAATGGTCATCTCCCAGGCGTTGAACCTTGACCCCGATTTGACGCTCAAACTGGCCCCAAGGCGATGGGTTCTATGCCAACTCTTGAGGGCCACCTCTTCCATTCCCCGCTGGGACATATGGGAGGTTGAGGAAGCTTTCAATACTCTCCTATCTCAATGCGGCAAGACAATTAAGCTCGCTCTATTTATAGACGGACTTGATGAGTTCGAAACACCGCCCAACGACGTTATACATCAGATTCGGGAGATAACCGCGCTCTGCCCAACTGGACTCAAGGTCTGCGTGGCAAGTCGGCCCTGGAACACATTCAAAGATGAATACAGCCCAGGGCCAGTCCTCGAGATGCATCTTGTCACTCACAATGACATGGTCAACTTTGTGGCCGGAAGTGTCAAGGAGAACAAGGCTTTCGCCGAACATCAGGCTCTGAATCCCCAAGCCGCGTCTCAGCTGGCTATTGACGTTGTCACAAGGGCCAACGGGGTCTTCCAATGGGTCTCTATTATTGTTCCACTGTTGTTGGATCTACTGACAGACGTGGAATCGCCAACCCAGTCTGTTGACATCCAGCAAGTCCTTCGAGATCTCCCCTCAGAGCTGGAAACTCTCTACGATACGATCTGGGCCAAGATTCGGAGCGAAGATCTCAACATGAGCTGCTTCATGATGCAAATTATGAGGGCCGCTGGGGGTCCAGTGTCATGGGTGACTATGTGGGCGGTCGAGAACTTGAAAGAAGGCTCAGCCCTAGTTGAGCCATACGCATCCTTGTATGAGCTAACACCTGACATTATTGATGAATTTCGGACAAACTGTAACGCCAAGACATTTGTTAAAATGCAGTTAGAGAGAAAACTTGTCTGCCGTACCAAGGGCATACTGGAGCTAAACTCGGAGGGGGACGGCTTCGTCGACTTCATTCACCGCACTGCCCGGGACTGGGCAGCAAATCCTGAGACATGGGGACGCATCTGCAATGCGTCCAAGGAGACCTTCAACCCTCATGCGTACCTCTTCGAGGCAGATACAGTTACCTTGTTCTACATGAGTGGCACGTGGTCAGACTTCGAGGCCCAACTGCGAGAGGCAGCAATAGATGCTTTGTGGCACGCCAGCAAAGTCGAATTCACCCCAGAGAACACCAAGAAGCTCATCGAATGTCTGAATGCACTTGAAGCGGCATGTAGAGGATTAGGGGGAGTCGGCCCCACCGAGAAAAGATCTTGTTGGGCTCCAACCCGATTCGACGCTGACAACACTTTTCTGGGGCTGGCTGCTCAGTTCTCCATTCTACCATACATTAAGTGGGCGTTGCGATCAGATCATGGCTGCCACCATAAGGAACCTTCAGAGGACTCACTGAGTCTTCTGGAGAACGCCATCTTTGGACCGTTATTCTATAACCCGCCGGCGGTGCTCCGAGGGGACCCCCACCCAATTCCTCGTCATCAGAGATTAGCGACTGTAGAATATCTGCTGAAACATGGCTTTTACCAGTCCAAGGTACATACCTGGAGCGGTGTGCGCGATCTGAAGGAGGAGCTGGAAAATACGCCGTCAACCGATCCCGAATTTGAGTACTATGCTGGTGTCTTGGCATACTTGAATGAGATGGGCAAGCTGGCACAGATGAGGGCCACGTTTACATATGCTTCGGACCGTTTGAGGTCTCGTGTGAAGCCTCTTATTAGGAGAGATTAATCCTGGCCAAGACGTGACGGGGAGGGTAGAACGGTGTAAAATTTGACGGTGGATTATCCTGCAAAACAAGTAGCATAGCATGAAAATAGGATCTTGCGAGAGAACTACCCATATCAGGTACAATCTCGATTTGTGTGTAGATAGCGCTAGTACTAAACATGTATGCATTATTCGATATGTTCCAATGATGCAGGAGTAACGGTGCCATGAAACGCCTCAAGTACTTCACCGGACCTGGGAATTAGGTCACACCCAGATGTATCCAACAACATGGCTCCTGCACGCTACCTAGAATGGCACAAACCCATGCCTAGAGGTAGTTAGCAGAGGAATAGATGCAAAATTAAATGAATCTGGGTAGATTGGCCGTCTATGATGGCATGTCCGCAAGGCAAGGCCAAGGTTCTGCATCCTTTCACGGCGCAGGCATGTATCCGGAGGGCAATTCGTCAGGTTACGGCGGTAAGGCGGGTCGTATTAAACTCCGCGTGAACTAAAAACCGAAACCCCCTGGAGTTGGGATGTGGTTGCGGACCCGAAGCATCGGCGAGCGGACTTGTTGCGGATTTGTGCGGACTATTCAAACAGCTGAATGCGGCCCCGTTAATCTGCGACATTGAATTGCCCCGATTCTGAAAGGACAGTAAATAAGTTCCTCCGACCCTGGAAAGACATGAAATGAATCTCCCCGATCGTGAGATATAAAGGTCCCAGGGCCTCCCGTGTGTTCTCCAAACTGCCCCAGTACACACCTTCCATTATCCCATACTCCCTTCCACTGAATTAGCAGCAATGGCACCTCTTGATAACCTCGCAGTTCCAAAGGGCTCTACTGTCCTTGTGACGGGAGCAAACGGTCTCCTGGGCTCTCACATTTCCAAGCAGTTCCTCGAGTTCGGTTACAACGTCCGTGGAACTGTTCGTGACCCCGAGAAGAACGCCTGGCTCAAGGCAGCCTTTGACAAGGAATACGGACAAGGACGCTTTGAGTTCTTCCAAGTCGCCGACATGGTCGCTGAGGACGCTTTCAATGAGGCCGTCAAAGGTACGTGATCGAGCCAGGCATGCCTTTAGGGGGGCAGATACAGTTACTGACAGGTACTCAAGGTGTCGCCGTTGTCGCACATTCAGCGTCTAACATGTCTCTGGACCCCAACCCCAACAATGTCATCCCCGGTGTAATCGCCGGAGCCGTCAACGCCTTGAAGGCCGCATATGCGGAGCCAAGCGTGAAGCGCTTCATCTACACATCGTCGTCGTCTGCTACAGTCATCGCAGACCCTGCCCAGACTGGCATCAACGTAACAGAGGAGACGTGGAATGAGGATGCTATCAAACAGGCCTGGGCTGATCCTCCGTATACTATGGAGCGAGCCGCCGCAACCTATGGTGCTAGCAAGGCTCAGGCAGAGCAGGAGGTGTGGAAGTACTATAAGGAGCACCGCGACGAGCGCCCTGACCTCGTCGTCAACACTGGTAAGTCGGGTTCATGGTATATGGTACACTATCTAATATGTTTTTAGTGCTTCCAAACTTCAACTTTGGCCGATCGATTGATCCAGTAAACCAGGGATACCCGAGCAGCTCTGCCTTGCCTGCCCTTCTGTACAACGGCATGGTGACTCCCGTCCACCAGCTTGTGGTTCCCCGTAAGTGTCACGCTGCGGATCTCCCTTCACGATTATGCTAACCCTTGTATCAGAATACTACGTCGACGTCGACGACACTGGCAGACTTCATGTCGCAGCCGGAATCCTAGACCATGTCAAGGGTCAGCGCATCTTTGCATACGCCGGCCGGTTCAACTGGGATGAGGTCTTGGAAATCTTCAGAAAGAACCAGTCAAACAAGACATTCCCCGATAACTTTTCTGGTGGCCGAGATGCGAATGAGTACGAGGCCCGTCCCAAGGCAGAGCAGCTTCTTCGTGACTTGGGTCGACCTGGATGGACGACACTCGAGGAGACAATTCTAGCAACGGTTGAAGGCTTGCGCGAAGCTGGCGATAAGATCAAGCTTCGAAACTATGAGGAACTTGGCCTCTAGTTTAAGCTTGGGAGAGTTGATCGGTGCTCAGGGTTATGGTTGCACAACAGGATAAGGTACATAGACATAAAATGTTCTATTTTCAACCCAACGCGTATCGTTGCACATTCTACTCAGCCACTGCTCCTGTGTCAACGACTGCCTGAACTCCCGCTTCCGTGATCGACAGTATGCTTAGCTACGTGGCTTAGATCCGAGTCACCTAATTCTCAGCTGAAATGCAGGATGAGCGCCACGTCCAGACTCGATGAGCATCGTCGTGAGACGCCTGAATAACTAAGATTATGTTTACCAGGCAAGAAATAACAGTCGCTAATGTTATGGATTCATCGTTTTTACTCTTGCGCCACTGTACATACTCTGACAATCATCTTGGTACCGTTCATCATTCCAAGCCGCAAGGTACCTGTGTGATGTGAGTATTGCAGCCCAACTATGCAGGTCACCAGGCTGTGTAGCTAAGCCTACCCCCTCCACTGTGCAGCCCCTACAAGAAGCTCGTCCAGTTTCCGACACTCATTGCTATGTGGTGTGACAGGAGACAAGTACTTAAGGGGGCCGGTCTCTAGGAATATTGTCTCATCGCTCATATACTCTGCACCAAGCAGGTTTGCTGACATCCTTCTTAGCCAAGGACACGCTTCGATATGGAGAGCTCCTTCAAGTCCACCCCTCATGCACCCGAGTATCAAGTCTTGAGCACCTCGAGTTCAGATGAAGCACAGTCGGGGACACCACCCGAAAAATGCCTCAGCGAGGACCCTGATAGTCATTCTGTGGCAATGGCGAGAAGCATGTTCGAACCAGCCACGATTCTAGGCGATGTTGCTAGTGTGCTCTCCCCTCTCGCATTTCTTGTCTTTAGCATCGTCATCTTGCAGACAAATGGTCGCTCTATTGATGAGGCATATTTCAGCTATCAAAACGCCATAACAACGGTTAGTTCGACATGAAATATCATGCATGTTGATGCGAAGTGCTGATCTTGGACCCAGCTTGCGACCGCGTTCCCTATCCTCTTTGCTGCCATCATGGGCCGTCTGATGTACCAGCTTTCGCGCTGGAAGCTCGAGCGTGGAGCCGCAATGGGGACACTTGAACAGTTAATGGGCAGTCGAACCCTCGGTGCGGCTTTCTTGACGCAAGCTGAACTCGGCGCCTTCAACCTTGTCGGTCTGGTCATAGTATTCGTTTGGGTCTGGTCACCACTTGGTGGTCAGGCCCTTCTTCGAATGCTTGGCTCAAGGTTAGAGACAATCGTCAACCCGTCGACGGTTGTTCATTTTGACACAGATGCAGCGCCCCAGTTTGCAAACTGGTACCAGATATCTGCCCATAATAACGGACGCGAGCGAAACAAGATTGCCATCCTCAACTCCATGTACAATGCTGCCCTCCTCTCACCAGACTCTATCAGGAATGATAGCCAGGATATCTGGGGAAACGTCAAGATACCCTATCTCCCATCGTACGGCGACCTCGATAACCCTGGTTGGCAGAGGGTCCCTTCTTCTCCCATCTTTGAATACTCTGCACTGGTCGGCATCCCCATCAACAATATTTCGCCAGGCAACTCAAGCTTCCCCATTGAGTCCACCTACGTATACCTCGAATGTTTCAATTTGAAAAAGATGGGATTCGAAAAGGCAGAGTACATCGACATCAAGAACACGTCATTTGGACTCCATCCGATCCCCACGGTGCCTGCACTACCCAACGGCACCTGGCAGGGTTATGAATTGAACCGTGCAAGCTGGAGTCTTGCTATTGATACTTTGGCAGACTTCATGTGGAACAACCACTCCTTCTACCAGCCTCATGGGTTTAATGTCTCTCAGATCAAGAGTCCATCCATGTTTACCAACGAAGTTGGTGTGGAAGTCAACCCAACCACCCTACTCATGCAAGTTGAGTATCGAATGTCTGGTGAGATGCCGCCAGATCAGTTCTCTGCAAAATGCGGCGTGGTTCAGCATTATGTCGAGTCTCGCGTCAACTGCTCTCTGGCTAGCCATGATGTTATACAAAACTGCACCGTCGTCGAGCAACGGCCCTCGCAAAAAGCTCACGCGCCCAAGGATATCTCTTTCCTTTCGTTTTCAGATGTCTTTGGAGAGCTGTCTCTTCGACTGCCAGCGGCTACACATCACGAAACTGGACTCTACGGACTAGAACCTTCCCTGAAATACATCCAAAATCCATCCACTGTCGACATGGGCTCACAAACGACGCCCGCGCTGGAGAACGTCACCGAAGAACTATTCAGCTACCGTCTGGGCCAACTGATAAACTCTTATCTTCTGATTGGACAAGTCTTTCCCAGTATCCTAGGCGGAAGTATTGATCCTGACGCTGTTTTCGAACCAAATATTACAGTCCCGGTGGAGGTCACGAACCTTTTGGAGGTTTATCATGTATCTCAGGCGTGGATAGGGACCTTTATGTTCTCGTGTATTGCTTTTCTTGCGGGCGGTGCCCTCAGTGTCGTCTTTGTTCACTTGGCAAGAAGTCCAGATGTGCTGGGCTTTGTTTCTACCGTGGTGCGTGATTCCAAACACATGGACACACCGCCAGAAGCGGCAGCAATGGATGGCCTCGACCTGACAAAGTCAATGAGAATGAGACGGATCAGATATGGCACTATCCACAGGACTTCGGAAGCTGAGCCATTGCTTGGAGTTGGGCCTGAAGAGGATGTTGAGAAGATAAAGGGGCTGTCGTGATGGAGTTGTAGGGGGGCGCCATTCAGCAAATTTCATCACCTGAGACTTCGGCGGGCATGCCGGTTGGAGTACAAGTAGTTGCGCCCCGGTTGCATGAGAATTTGGTGATGGCGGCTACTTGGATCATTTAGGGAGCTTTGAGGGAATGGGCGGAAGACGCCGGCTGAGCGCCTGATATCTGATCTTGTCACCGTGGTAGTGAAGGGGGAGCCGAGAATCTCCTTCGATCTCTTATCTGAAACTTTTTTAATTGCGTTCAAAAGAAAGACTTTATGAGGTCTTCTGCTATGTACATACGCTCCCACGGCCTTAATAATGAGAATCACGATATTGGTCAAGTTCCAGAGCGGGCGGGTGAGCATTCCCCGCTGTACCGAGGCAGCGGACCGCTAAGATCGCCGGACGACCCGCTGTGGTGATCGCTTGTTGTCGCTCAGTACGGACAAGACGAGCAAGAAGTGACAAGCAAAGAAACTATCGATACCAGCCCCGATATCTTATCAATCTCAATCAAAATTCCAACGCCTGACGGCATCTCCATCCAATGGAAAGACGAAAAAGAGGCGTCGTCACAAGACGTCATCGGCCATCTGGAACCCCTCACGACGTGACGATCCAGTTCGCTTTCGGAACCCTCCTTGAACCGTTTGGCCGTGTGACCACACCCTCTCAAAGACCAGACGGGCAAAGACACCCGGCAGACTCGATACACGTGATGACGAGATGTGATGCCGAGATCAAGCTGAGGGGTAGAATCTTGGGTGAGAACACACTCTCTGCTCTCGTCAGATTCGATCACAGTCAGCAAAATGGACGTCTTTTCAACACTCCCGCCAGAGCTCCTAGCTCCTATCCTCAGCGATTTGCCAGATCTCAAAAGCCTTTATAGTATCACTGTATCGTCGCCGTATGTATTCCACTTCATGGGGAGCACCCTGGGTGCCAACGTCCTCGAGTCCGTCCTCGACCATCCAGTTTCCAAAGACTTCACGTCAACGCCATGGATCCCGTACATGCTACGCTTAGTCGCCCTCGCCCGTCAATCCACTCCCTCGAATCAACCCGCAGCTAACCTTGGCTCCTTTATGACAAAGTATTTCCTATCCAACCAGGGCCTGGGCATTCCCGATCTTCAGTGTGAAAACATTCCGCTTATCCGGCTTCGAGATGTGATGCGGGCTGAAGCTTCATGCTTCTCGCCCAGAGAAATGATATTCCTCGCCCGACGCATCGAAAGCCTTGCAGTGTCATGCTTCGAATTCTTCCATGATCGCATCAAATCCACCACTCCGGCCCATCTCCTGGACAAGGTCTTCCAGCCTACTCCGCTTCCGTGGAGACAGAGACCAGACGGTCTCCCCTGGGGTCAACCATACACCATCGACGCTGGCGGAGAAGCATCCTGGTATGAGATGCAGCGCATCAGTCTCGGGTTCTGGAGTCTGCAGCTCAGCTATGAGCTCAGCAACGCCGCATCTGAGGGTCGTCTCAACTGGGCAGACAGCGATATTGCAGCCATACGCAATATGGGATCTGGAACATGCCTCGGAAACTTTGGAAAGTCCAATATCTGGGTTGCTCAAGAACCGCTCTGGGCAGCTTTGATCTATGTTCGACACCTCGAGGGCTCGCCAGATTATTGCCCGTGCGCGGGGGACACCAGCGGTATTCACAATGAAATGAGCCACTTCTTCGCGACGGGGTTCAAACCTCTAGGAGACAGGCACCTCAGCCTACCACGGCAGCTCAACATGAAGGGTGTGAGACCAAATTGGCCACCAGCTGCAGCTCCACCTCCTCACTTCCCCTGCATTGACAAACGAGATGCTTCAACATACCATCGTCACAAGGTCCTCGTCGGCTGCAAGGGCTTGCGCTGGGCGCAGCCTCTGTTGTTCCCAAGGGGACCAGCCCGTGTCAGCCGAGGCCTGATGTTTGGTCCATTTCGAGCTCTAGGCTTTGGCCTCTGGGACGATGAGAGGTTGATTGCGATGGAGATGATTGACGATCCTACTGGGCAGAAGCCGAAGAGGTTTGAAGTTTGGTGTCAGGATCAGGTGTACACGTGGATGAGTTTGTTGCGTCAGAGGCAGATGGACGAACTCGTGGCCCATCAAGATTTGACGAGGGAAAGGCCGCATGTGCAGGAAACGGACAATTAATGCGTAATCTGGGTTATCACCAGACATTTTGTATCAAGCATCTTCTTACTATGTATCAATTTACCTCGAGAGAATTGGTTCGGCCCTCTGGATTCAAGCTTACAAGTCACGTGCTCTCACTTCTATTTCAACCACCAGAGCCTCATGTGATTTCAGCCCATTGTTTTAGTTTGTGCCCAACCCACCAATCCTTGACAAAAGAGGGCACCTAAACTCAGTCCCCATGGAGAGTGAGTTGAATCGTGTTCGTGCAGAGCTGAAGCGACAGCTGCAACTGGGAAAGGATGACAAGCTCACAGGCCCTGGTATCGTGACTATCTACGACTTTGGTGTAAAGTATCATTCCTCACTTAAGGACCTTGATCAACAGCTCGATGGTGAGTACCCGTTGCGAGTCATATCAGTGGAGAAACTGAATAAGGACATCAGATTGTTGCCAGAGTGCTCAATCTTCAGTTGCGGCAAACGCGTCGCTCCAAGATCCATCCCTTCTATGGAAACTCTGCAGCCTCTGTGGGCCGTCGCCGTGCTTTCTGGATGCAGAGTTTGCGAGAAAAAGAATCCAATCCTTCCACAAATTACCTGCAGATCCTCTCCGAACCTATACTGACGACATTTGGCGCAATCCTCGCCTGTTCTCCTGGCTCAATGACGACACATCATCGCTGCTCCTGGTAAAAGGCACCTTCGACTCTGCTGCTCGCGTGGCAGTTTTTGGGGCCGAGTTGGCGGATCACATCTCTCAACAGGGACCACTGGCATATGTGTCCTGCACGCCAGCTATCCAGAGTCGCTTTTTATTGCCTTTCCGGTTTGGTGCGGCGCAGATGCTGAGACATATTGCTATTCAAGCGTTGCTCAATCTGGAACGCCCTATTTCGGCTCAGTTTCTCATTGATACTCTCAATGGGTTTGCAAGCGCAACTTCTCTTGAAGATTGGTTCAAGATAGTCGAAAGTGTGGTAACAATGTTGCCAAGATTGTATATCATTCTGCACCTTGGACTTCAGGACGTGATAAAGGAAGTCCCGGACTGGCCACAGCCTTTTCAGTCAATTTTGGAAAGACTTTCATACACCCCGGATCACTCAATTGTCAAAGTCATGATCATCAGCTGTCGTCCACTTGCACAGTCTGGTGCCAGCTCCACCATCTCCGTCCAGACGCCAACGCTGCCCCCTGAGCATATACGGGCCCTCCCCAACCATCGGCCAGTTATCCCCAGAAACTTGATGACACTCCGGCACGCAAACAAAGAAGGCAACCCTGATCGCCCAGCTTCCCCAGATCATCCAGCCCCTTCAAGCAACGACATCATTATTCCCCGGACCGTGCCAGAGCGTCCTCCAGACTCTAGCGGCGCTGAAAGAGCCCCTGGTCTCCCAGTAAGAAGCACAGAATGTATCAAGCCAAAAGACCGAAAAGATTTCAGAGTTGCCATTTTCTGTGCCCTTTCGCGAGAGGCTGACGCTGTGATTTCCCTTCTGGACCACCACTGGGACAGAAAGGAGTATGGCAAGGGCGCTTACGACCCGAACTCATACACCCTAGGAGCAATTGGGTCACACAATGCTATTATTGTGCATCTTCCAGGCATGGGAAAGGGGTCTGCAGCCAGTGCTGCCTCGAGCTGCCATACCAGCTTTACTGGGATAAGGCTAGCACTCGTGGTAGGTATCTGTGGCGGCGTGCCTTTTGGGCCAGGAGGCACAGAGCGCATCCTAGGAGATGTAGTCATCAGCGATGGCCTAGTGCAGTACGACTTTGGTCGCCAGTTCCCCGGCCAGTTTGTTCGTAAGACTGCGTTCCATGACAGTCTCAGTCGCCCAAATGCTGAGCTTCGAGGCTTTCTTGCCAGGCTGAGCGGCCGTCAGTCTCGAAAAGCGCTAGGTGAAGCCATGCAAACACACCTGGCCAGTCTGCTCAAGGGGAATGGATTCGAAGATGTTGGCTTGTATCAAAATCCAGGCAGTCCCGCCGATATCCTCTACGAAGCATCATACCTACACAAACACAGGGAGGCCTCGCATTGTCTAGAGTGGCTACAGACATGTGGCATGGACAAGGCCTGCGATGTTGCAAAAGGATCCAGCTGCGAAACACTAGCATGCAGCCATTCACGACTTGTCACACGGCAGCGTCTCCCTCAGCCGACAGCAGCTCAGCCTCAGGGTACGGTCTCGCCAGTCGTGCATATCGGTACTGTTGCCTGTGGTGATTCAGTTATGAAGTCAGGAGAAGAACGTGATAGACTTGCGCGGGACGAGGGAATCATCGCATTCGAGATGGAGGGAGCTGGAGTTTGGGAACACTTTCCATGTCTCATCGTCAAAGGGATTTGCGACTACGCAGACTGTCACAAGAGCAAGAAGTGGCAAGACCACGCTACAGCAACTGCGGCGGCATGTATGAAGGCTATTCTGGAGCAGTGGGATTGAAAGGTAATGAGCGTTGCTGTAACTAATAGTGCAAGGAAGTTCCCATGACCAAACTCTTCACCTCTCCCGCCTCTCTCTTTGAATATCATCCTCAGTATACCCATCGCGCAGTTCTTTGAGATACTCATCAAACTTCCTCGCCTCGTACATGACATCCTTCAAGTGGCAGTGCTGCAGGGGCTCTTTGCGGTAAACGGCGAGTTGCCGCGCTGTCGACAGCGCGTTGCGAATCTCTCTTCCGTTCAGGTCTGCCTGCGATAGTTCTTCCAGGTTTGCTTTCAAATCCGAAATATTAATACCATATCCAATCGTCGACACTTTCTCGGACTCCGGAGTCAAGCTCTCCAGGATAGATCGCTGGAAGGTGTCTAGGTGACAGATGAAGTTCTGCCAGATTTGGTACCGCTCCTTCTGGCCGAGTTTCTCGTAGCGCAAGCTTAGTTGGATTCTGGATTTGAAGGCTTCGTCAAAGATGCCGACCCGGTTACTGGTTAGTATGAGAATGCCTGGTAGCCCGTTAATGGAAAGCATAATTAAAGTCTTCGCCGGTGCCAAGGCTTACCATCGTAGTATTCCAGAACGCGAAGAAAGACTGGTGCCGCGTGAGTAGAAGGCCAAGAAACCGTGATTGCGTTGACGAACCTGAGACAAGAGCGTTTCTCTCGAGGTTGAGAAGAGACCTCTGCTCAAGGAAGACGTCCGCTTCGTCAAGCAATACAACTGCAATCACATCAACTTCGGCGCAAATCCAATAGGAGTGGGAGTCACTACCACATCCCCAAGTCTTGCCAAGATACAGGACACCCTCCAAATACTAGTAACTGTGAGCTTTCCGTAGCAAGGTCTTGATGCTGAAGGAACAAACCCTTTCAACGTCCTCGGCTTTTGTCCCAATGTCGCCGCAAGTTACTCGATACAGCGGCTTTTTCGCTATTTCTGCGACACTAAGATAGTTCAATAAAGGATCCATTCATTTCAGCAAGGTCGGGGGTGGTTCAGTGACTAACCTTTCGGCTGTGAGGGTCTTTCCAGTACCGGGACCTCTATAAAGCTTGTTAATGCTGAGTGTGACTGGCCTCCATTAGCATTCTTACCCATGTAGCAGCATAAAGAGACCATTCCCTTTGCCGCGGATAAGGTCCGCGTTCGCTTGCCCTCCCAACTGATTCATCACCACGGCTTTGATAAGCTCCTTTGTAGATTTGTTGATGACGAGGTAGTCGAATGCTTTCGTGTTCCACTTGACATCCTCAAGATAGTGGACCTGAAGCTTGACTGAGAATGCATCAGTATCAGCGTCATCTCACCAGGAAGAGAGGCCGTACCCCATTCCTTCTTCTGCATGTTGAATCCATTTGTGTGAGTGGGGAGGCACATGAAGAAGTCCTCACCAAGATGGGGCTCATCTTGGTCCATGAGATATTGCGAGACTGTGGACACGACATTGTCGTCCGGTGGTGCAACCTGATTACGATCTTCCGGATGCATGTTCTTGTACGTCTCCATGTCAACCATGAACCGCGCGTCAGACTGTAAACGTGTTAGAGCAAGCTCGAGAAATTCCCAATAAACTTACCGAGCTTTGTGTTCCGTCTCTAGTGAATTCGTTGTGGTATACATAGTTCCGCCTCCTACACTTCCAAACCATTTTGCCACGGTTTAGTAGCGAGTTTGCAAGTTTCACGTCCGCAAATGTCCGAGGATAGAACTTAAGGGATGTGATATCAAATTCGCCCTCATAGGCCGGGGGCGCAGGAAGAACCAGGCGAGTTCTCAATTGTTTGAAGCTTCCATCAAAAGACCAATGCCGGACGTGGATAGACTGATCTCCAGGCTCTAGCCAGCTAAATGACTTAAAACCCTCAATCTGAGACTCATGGTCTCCCTTGAGCTGCGAAAAGAGAATCTGACCCGGTACCTGAACAAGATTGTCAGCAATAGAGACTACAGATTTACAGACATTGAGAAACAGACAAAGATATAGTGCAGATACTCATGTGTTATTCTCCCCTTAGAGATCATATCATCCACCTCTCCCCATTCCTTTTCCAGTCTTTCGCTAATATAGCGTTGTAAAACGGAAAGGTAGAGCTGTGAGTGGTTATCGAGTTGCGAGATGGTCTCGCGGATGTTATCGCGACGATGGAACCACCACAAGTAAGGGAACACAATGTCGACTACCCCAGATAACGTGAAGGCAGGATGAGGAATACCTTGCAGGGCGCTTTTGGCGAGTTCACGCAAAGCATCCTTCATATTTCCCGAAACAAGAACGATCGATTCCTGCTTGAGAAGACACATGGCGTCCGAGTCCATTGGGAAAAACTCAACTTGGTGGTGCAGAGGCTCCTTCGGGCCATCTGAACAGCATTCGAAATCAGCGTAGACGAGGAATGCAATATCTTTGTTCCTCTCCATGTAGAGCTCAAGGTTAGTAATGGGGTTCGTTCCGCGGAGATGGGCGCTGTGGGATCCGGCCTCTATCACCCAGGGAGGTTTTTCGTAGGTGATGGGCCGAGAGTGTCCGCACTTGATCCGATAAAGGACTTGGTAACGAGGGGAAGCAGGTCGGGTGTCGTCAGTGATAAGCTCGAGTCGCTTTCTCTCTCTAAGCTCGTTAAGAGAAGACTCGAGCGTGTCGAGGATATGTTCATCCAGGCTATCTATGGGTTGTTCCAGAACCCGGCACAGTTCGGCGCGCCAGTCGATAGTGGTAATGGGCTTGTGTCGGGCTCGAGTGTCTGGTGTCACGAAGCGCGACATGTCTTGCTATACTATTAGCCCGAGGCACTCACAGCTCCTGAATGCCATCCTCACCGGTATGCAAATCGCTGCTTCCCTCATCTGTACGCATTCGAACGGCTGGATGTGAACGGCGACCGATATCACAGTCGGGGTAGCCTTGCAACGGACTGCCGTGACACGCTTTTCGTTTTCCTGTGCCACCAAAAGACATTGCTGCAATCAGGCGTGTTCAGTGGCCTGTCAAGTTCCATTCGTGGTAGGAAGTCTCGACGGTCGCTGTTGATTGAAGTGCGAGGCTGACCTAGGTCGGCGCGCGGTGCTCAGGCACATCATGCATCATCAAGTTATGTGGAATCGTTGTATCCGACGAAGCGTCCGCCCCAAATGTCCATCTTATTCTAAGCATTTGCTACACTGATAGCGACCCAGATGCTAAAGGAAAATGAACATGCCATTGCGGTCCTTCCCGTCTCTAGAAACATGCGGAAATTCGCGCCTTTTTCGTTCCATAAGTGACTACTGAATAAAGGTAGTTTGTCGGTCCTCGGAACTGAATATTGTATAAAACCGATATGCACACACACACGTTATGCGCCTTTGGGCCACGTGTTCAGCTGAGCCTCTTTCAACCCTTCAAATCTGGAAATTGGCGCCCAACCCAGGCTAGAGGCGTCAAACAGGCAGCAAGACGTCAGGCCAACGGTCTCTTCGGCGCGGTTCCCGGCAATCCATAAAGTAAGTGAATACACCAGAGTACTTCGAAAGATAGAACGGGCGGGAAGCCAGCTTTGCCAACCGTGGCTCTTGCAGCTTTCAGTCAGACAAAGGTTGAATCCTCTATTTCGCCGCCTTCCCAAGTCCAGTCATTTCTTCAACGGACGGACCTCCGGAAACCGCATAAAGTCATCCCTTAGGCCAGGTACACAAGACTCGCCGTCTACAATGGCACCGGAGATGTCTGCCGGCAAGTTCCGAATGCGTACCGATGTAACAGATTAACTGCCTCGCAAGAAGTGGAGGATATGGATACATAACACACAGGCGAAGGGGGAGCTGGAATCTGCGAGTGTGAAACTTGCGCCTCAAGCCCTACTTCGAGTCTTAGAACGGTTGCTTACTTCAATATCAATACCCTGTTGTCAGCGTCTCCATCTTACTCTGCCCCATCGGCTCCTGGGCCGAAGCTGGATGAGTCTCAGCGACCCAAGGGGCAATGTCGGTACATCCTGATGATCCCCGAGCTCAAGGGTCGGTGGTGCACGTGCATGGGATTTGACCATAACAAGTCGCTGCCCGGTGCCACATGTCATTGTAAACACCTCTCCTGTTCATGTTGCTTTGGCATATCAGTCTTTGAAAGTTGTGGAAGAACTCGGGGGTCCTACGCAAGATCACATGGTCGTCGGAATGCTTTGCCACATTGGCACAAATGTCTGTTCCTGATGTCGACTGTGCTCGACCACCTGAAGGGTTCCTCCTGCGGGCTTGAAGAGATAGAGGGGGTGTCAACTGAGGATGGTGCAGCGCCTCTGTCATTACGGACGGGGGCTACCTCCCATCCTTTTGGCGGTTGGGAAATTCCATGTTTGGTTCGAGGGGCGCTCGAGCGCTTCCCTGCTATCGAAACCTTTGGTAGGCAAACCGTGTGGTCTTTTCCTCCCCAAGTCTGCAAGCAGGTGTGATCGATGCGTCTGTTCGCCTGCCGTGCGGTCTTGTGAGATTGTATATGGGACTACGGATGGCTTGGAACTTGATGCCGTGGTTCTCATGATTGTGGAGAGACGAGAAAGTACAGAGCTAGATGTCTCTGACTTGGCCGAGTCATATGAATCGACGGTCGGGTGCGTGGTTTCTTTCTCGAAAAAAAAAGAATGCTTGTTGACTTTCTCCCGCTGTTGCACCTCCTGCTGCTGTTGCAGCAGATCCCACTGCTCCTCATGTTGCTCCAGAGCCCGCTGCTGCTGCGGCTGTCGCAACAGAGCCAGCTGCTCTTGCAGCAGAGCCAGCTGCTGCTTGTGTTTCTCCAGATCCTGCAGGTGCTGCTGTTGCTCCAGACGCTGTTGCTGCAGATGCTGTTGCAGCAGAGTCACCCGTTGTTGATACAGAGCCAGCTGCTGGGCCATGATCACCTGGGCCTGGGGGTGCTGTTCCTCGCACGTTAGCCTAGCCAACGAAGAAAGCAATTACCAATTGCCGTACAATGTATCAATTCACGCACCGGAGCGACCATGAGAGCCTGCCTCAGCTGGTGAAGTTGCTGGGGGTCGAGATTTATCTGGGCCATGTTCATGGGCATGCCTCCCTGCGCCATGTTGGCCTGGGAGGCTTGCTGAGCCATTCGGTCTCGGACCTCCTGCTGGTGCTGGGGGGGCTGCAGCTGGTGCATCGCAGAGGTGGTCGCTTGCGGCTTGGCAACTGTTGGAGGAACTAGTTAGCACACACATGGCAATGAGGGATTGTCGTATACGTACCGGGCCCAAGAGGACGTCCAGCGACAGCTGGGTGTCCCACGTCGGCGGGATAGCCCGAGAAGTTTGGGCCCATACTCGTTGCCATCGTGTCTAGAATTCGTGGTCGACTATCCACTGAGTGAATATCGACAAGCGCGCTCAAAAAGACTATTGCAGGCGCATGCGTCGGGGATCGCGATGGCACGAGGATCAATGTCGACGCGGACGATGACACCAGTCGGTGGTGGTGATGGCGGTCTACCCTTGTTCGCGCGGCGGGACGAGATGGATGGTGCCGGAGAGGTACCCAATATAACCACAGTCGGATCAAGCGTGGAGCGATCGTAGATAGTAGTAAAAGAATCGCAGAGAAGTCAAGTCGTTCCAGGTATCACAAGGACCGGCCGTTACGCAGGCTGGGAGATAAGAAGTAAGCGACCCGTTGGGGGGCGAGCAAGCGGACATGGATTTTGCATGCCAGGCGAATGAATGCCTTGAGGAATAAAAGGGTCTGAGGGGGGCGAGGCGCAGCTGTCTATGTCTTATATAAACCGCATAGGTACTTATAAAACAGGGTATATTACATAGGACGAGTCTCTTCTATCGCCCAGGGCGACCTGCAGCCTCGCATGAGTGATAAAGAATATGGTTTAAGTAAACCCCCTCTCTTAGAAGCAAATGAGTTTTCTTTTAGGCCTTATATCGCTAGCATCCCACCTAGTATAACTAGTGTCCTAAAAGTAAATACTTATAGGTTATAAGCCTGAGATACTAGGCCTAGATTGCCTCGCTAAATTTATATATAACTAGGTAGCTTATTATTTATTTAA